>JAPFUF010000461.1:0-25898 GCA_030780645.1 Aschersonia sp. MBC 508 | reverse complement strand
CACACAGAGAGAGAGAGAGAGAGGCGAGAGGACGGCATCGTGTGATTTGACTGCGCCTTGTGACCGGGGGGGGGGGGGGCGGGCCTACCGCATGCCATCGAATGCGCTTCTGGCTGCGGGCACAATGTTTGACGGACGGCAGACGCCAGTCAGGAGGCTTACCGGTCACACCGTGAACGCCTCACTCGCCCCAGGCCCCGACCACGGTGCTGCATGCTCGTCGCACATCGACCCCAAGGAAGGCAGAGAGAAAGTAAGTGTGTGTGTGTGTGTGGGCAAGGGAAAGGTGGGAAAGAGGTGTGGGTTGGGTGGAGAGAGCGTTCCAATGCAGAGCTTCCAGCCGTGGCCCGAAAGGTCTAAAGCGCCACCCTCATTGGACAATCACGGCCCATCCGTCCCACCATCTTCCCAGCTCTGTGTCTTTATCTGAGGCGTGCTGGAGAGGGTTGGGATTCAGAAAACGGACCGCCGGCCCCCCCCCCTGGTCTCTCGGGGCTCGAGCCAATGGCAGCGGCGATAAGCGATGCAAAGCTGCAGGCTGCACGCCACCTGCATTCACTCCCAAGACCCAGGTTGCAGGTAGCAGTCCGTACTCCGTGCTGGCAGGTACAATGCAGTACAACGGCAGTCGTTGCCATCAGACGGCTGGCCGGGACTGAGCAGCGACCACTGACGAGCCCAAAATCCTGAGCGTGGGCAGGCAGGCTGCAAGACTTCCAGTTCAGCTGCGACCCGCTGCCTACCCAGACTCTCGGAGCCTCTTCTTACTTCTCGGTTGGGTCATGTCATGGCCCGGCATTCCTGCTGGGGCCTCGTTGCCCGCTGCTCAACTATCCTGCCCAGCAGACTGTTGCCGGTCTGAAAATACTACAGTGCGAGCTGCTGCCGCAACTCGATGCTACCTGGTACTTACGTCCACGCTAGATACATGGCGAGAGGTGAGGTATTGTAAAGGTATATTCAGCATGCGGTATCTGCGGGCCTGCGGGCGAGCGAGCGGGCGGACGAGGGCGAGGGCGAGGAGGGCGAGGGCGAGGGCGAGGCGGGCTTCTGGGCTGGGCTGGGCTGCGCAGCCTAACCGGGAGGGACACAGCATCATCCGCTACACACCCGCACGCGAGCACACGTCATGCAGCCAAGGAAGAAGCGGAGGCGAGAGCAAACGGTAGCGACGACATTTTTTTGAGGCTTACTCGCGAGAGCAAATTCAAAGAGGAGGGAAAGCGGCGCGATCTGAAGCCACGCACGCGCCCACCTCATCCAACGCCCAAGCCGCACCCGGTCTTTGTTCCCACGCCCCCCCGTCTGCTCTGTACTGTACGTACTGTATGTCCTACAGTACGGCATCGGCATGTATGTACCTTTTTTTTGGGGAAGGGGGGAGGGGGGCGTATCCTTCCCGGCGTGAAGAGTGTGTCCGGTCCAGTTCGTGCCTGGCCAATTGACGTTCGCACGCCACACTGCCCACCAATCGCCCGCCGGCAGAGCAGTCGGGGTCGGCTTACCTCAAGGAGGTGGTAGAGGTGGTGCCTGTGTGGTCCAGGTCCAACTTGTGGTGGTGGCATCTCCGTCGCTGCCCGGCTTCCCAGCAGGTACCTCCCCAACTCCCGGCTTCGCTCCAGGTGTGCCCCCCATCTTCGCAGCATGTGTAAAGTATGCATGTACTGTGTGTATGCGCTGCTTTGTACCGAACCGACACTTGCCCAGCCTCGCATCCATCCCGGATGCAAACTGGATTTCCCTTGTCCGTCTTTGGCAGTCGGGGGATGGGTCGCAGCGTGGGCTGGCTTTTTCATACTTTCTACCGTCTGGCGCCGTGGCTGCGAAGCAGAGGTAGAGTTTGCTGCTAGCCTGCACACAGTGCGCTGGCCTTTGTCCCGGGCTCCTGGAGCTGGGCCTTTTGGTGTTCCCTGCACCCTGCCATGGCCCCGGGTCCATCGTCCATCGTCCTCGCCCACAATCCACCCTCCCAGTCCCACCGTCCCAGCGCCGCGGCGGCATCTTGGCTGCCCGCACACGCCCTGTCATTGGCTCATTCGTTCGTCGCCCACCTGCGCGCGCCTGGGCTCCGTCTCCCTGGGTCGCTCAATCCTCTTTCTTTTCCTTTCATTCTGGTCGGTCTCGTCTGTTGCCATCTCTACCTTTTACTTCCTTGCTTTTCTTGCCTCTCTACTGGCTTCATTCCCCCGACCTCGCTGTCATACCGGTTGCCTCCGTTCGCCTGCTCCCGATATCCTCCTTCTTCATTCACTCGAGGGAATGTTTGGAAGATGAGGACATCAGACAGCTACCGAATCTCGTCACTGAACCATACCTAGATTTTTTGGGGGGGGAAAAAACGAACGCCACTGCCTCAAAACCGTCGCCATCGCCCATCGCCTGTACCCTCGTAGCCGCCGGATAAACATCATTTTCCCTCATTCGCTGGTCCTCGTCTCACTGTCGTCACGGACGGCTTCATCGCATCTTGTACGTGATTCACCTATTAGGTACTGGGCCGACGGCTTGTCAGTGACGGGCCTCGCTCACGTCGTCGGACCGCCGCATATGGCTGGTTCCACGAACGTGATGGCCGCGATATTGAACGCCGGCAGACCTTCATCTCACCGCTCTTGCTCTACTTGTCTCGCCATGCTGGCTCTGCTGACATTCGCATCAAGCTCTTGACCACACTTTCCACCTCCACCTCGGCAGACTCACCACGTCCACCTCAGCATGATGGCATCGGCCGTCTCGCTGCCCGAAAACGCCTCGCGCGAATCGGTGCAGCGCATCCACAGGGTCACCAGAGAGAAGCGGAGCTTGTGGTACCAGTTGACAGTTCTGCAACAGCCAGAGCGAGCCAGAGCATGCGGTTCGGGCATGAAAGGTGAGAAGCCAGAATCCACTTCGAATATTGTTTCCCACGCGTGGCCCGACAGTCTTGCCGTACTTGACGCTCGATACGCTTGCTGCTCAGGCCGCCAAAGCCTCGTACTTCTCTTCTTCACCGCAGGGCTGTGCTGATACCCCATCACAGCAAACAGTGACAGACGGCCTGTTGATCCTCCACCCGTCGTTGAGCTTCGTATCATTGAAGGGCCCTCGGTCGAGGAAGGAAAAGAGATCACTTTCGACTACAATGCCAATTTCTTCCTCTATGCCAGTCTTGAGCAGGCACGAACCATGGCTCATGGCCGTGTCCAAACTGCCGCGGCCACCAATCCTCCCATATTGACAGGAGTGCCCGCCTCCGGTATGGCGTATCTGGATCGTCCTGCCGAAGCTGGTTATTTCATTTTCCCCGATCTTTCTGTGCGTCACGAAGGGTACTTCCGTCTGTCCTTCAGCCTTTTCGAGACGACCAAAGAGGAGAAGGATTTCGACCTGGAACCCAGCGACCCGAACCTCCCGCCAGGCGTCGACTGGCGGATGGAGATCAAGACACAGCCTTTCAACGTCTTCAGCGCCAAGAAATTTCCTGGCCTGATGGAAAGCACGCAATTGAGCAAGACGGTCGCTGACCAGGGCTGCCGCGTTCGGATCCGGCGAGACGTGCGCATGAGGAAACGCGACAGCAAGGGCAACGGCTTCGACAGAAGAGAAGACGAATACCGGCGTAGAACCGGGACGCCTGCCACCGAAGATCCAATCAGCGCACGTTCGCGGTCACACAGCAATTCCAGTGAACAACGCATGGCCTACGGAGCCGAACACCATCGCCGACCTCCCGGCATCGACGGCTATCACCCGCATCAGCAAGCACACCCTCCACCTCCAGGCTACGAAATTGCTTCGTCGTCGAGCCGCGCGGGCCACCTGTCGTTTGGAGACCAGCAAATACCACAGTACGCCACACCACGTCAATTCCACCACCCGCCCAAGCCGAGCATGCCTTCTCAGACAAGTTCGATGGTGTACCCGTCGGCACCCTACGGAAAGCCAGACCACGTCCGGCAGGTGTACCCAGCCCACGCGCGGAACATGAGCTCGACTTGCCCGTCCCCCGGCATTATGGCAAAACCGGATGCCTCTCACGATCGAGCGAGCAGCCGTCACATCTCGGCCTCGCCATCGTTGTATGCCGAGAGCGCCTCCAGCCGCGAAGCGTGCGGGACCTCGTCACTCACGCGTTTGCTGCCCCGACCAACGACGCAGTCCTGCAAAACATCAGAATCCCCAAAGACGCGGGTCAATCTGAATCCTCTGAAGATCACGTCTCTTGTGACACCCTCACCCAAGGCTTCACCGATCGAACCGCAGCAAGTCGCACCGCCGATCTTGCCCTCGCTCCCCACTGGCGGCAAACGGAAACACGACCGTGTGTTTTCCCAAAACTTGGACGCGCTTCACAATGGTCAAAGACAGTTCGACGCCCACTTTCACCACCAGCGGCCGGGCCTTGTTCCGGAGCCAGACCAAGGCCAATACCCCCGCGCCGACGGCAACATCGAGGTTGTGCAATTCAACCACTACCAATACTACTAGTCGGATGAGTGGTCACTGCGATAGCTACGTGGATCTGTGCAAGACACGAATTTTGTGCAGCCGTACCATGTATCGATTTTGAGGGCGCTGTATTCCTTCTATAGATCTCGCCATTGTCGACTTTGCGCGAGCTCTTGTATTACGACTGGATTGCGGGCGTTCTGGAGCAGTAATTTTTGGGGCTTGATATCAATACTCGGTCTCTCGAGTCTCATTATGGGTTTATTCTATTGAAGCTTGTTTTCTTGTTGCTCGTTTCACGAAGCCTCCCGGGGCCGATTGCTCTTATGGAGCAGCCATTTTGTTTCTCCTCTTTCTATGCTCTGGCTACACGAGAGATGTTGATTGGTATGCTGTATCTGATAGAAGTTGCGATGCGGGGTACACGCGGAAACAGGCACTTTTCCATCAATATCGTCGGGACCACGTAAACGTGGTGCTCTGGCTTTTCCTCGATCTCGTTGCAACCAACGACCCTCATTCTCAACGGCGACGCGACAGCAATTCGACTCCGAAGTCGCACAGGTCACCTACCATAGTCGTGCGATGCCTTCTTTTGACATCTTGTGGAAGGGCTGCCGCAGGCTCTTGGCTTTCGGGACAATGTTCGGTGGCAATAGGGACAATGGTCTTGAGAGAGAGCTGTGTGGGTTGGAATATGCTTTGCCCCATTTGAATGAACGATTGGTGTGTTTTTCAGACTATTGAAAGCCATTGCGCTCACATACGGGATCAGACGTTTTCTTGTGAAGGTGTTCTCGACGGGAAGCAATGCGTTAGCTAGCCAAAATAAGCAGTACATGATGGCCGGTATCTGGCTGCCGATTTCTTCTGATGGTGAGACATCGAATTGCGAGTCACGGCACGCCGCTGTGGTGTTGGGCGGCGACTGATGGCTTCGATTTTCGGCGTATTGGGCCACGCCCTCCTGCGGGTTCCCCGATTGTGGAGTTTTGACGATGTTGAACACTGGGCGCTCGAAACGGGGCCCCCCGGCTAAACGGTCCGAGGCGAGCGATTTGCCTTGACGGCAAAATCGACAGCATCGCTAACGAAATGAACAGCGGGGCAAAGAGGGGCCGCGAAAGAGACTACACGAGGCCGTTGCCGTGGTGAGGTCACGTGGGAAGGTGCAGGGATCATGGAGACGGGAATGGAGCTTGTAAGTCAACAAAGGGCCGGGCTCGACCAGACCAGACCAGACCGGAGGCCAGACGAGAGACCAGATCAAGAGGCCAACGGGCTGCCAGTCACTATTATGGTGCAAGATCGCTCGGATCCCCCTCTTGAATTCTGGCTCGGCTCGTCCTGACTCTGTCCCGCGTCGTTGGATGTTCGCATTTCAACCCAGCGTGTATCGATCTTGACTGCACATGACCACGAGGCTGTCCACTCTTTCAGTTCAGCCTTGCGACGTTCTTGAGCAACGACCCAAAATACTACATGATCTCCCAGGTCTCTAGAACGGCCTTCCACCGAGAAACCAGTCGAGCTTTTTCCCCGACACGAATAGCAATAAAAAAAAGCGGCCATGGGCCATCCGCGGACGAAGGCGCAATTACTCGCCGCCCAACGGGGCCGCTTCACCGAGGGCTCCATGAGCGATAGAGCTTCTGCCGTGCCGCCCTTTCAGTTCCTCGGCCCGGTCGAGCAGGCTGCCCTCGAACGCCCCGTCCACCTCGAGTCCCAATCATCTTTTGGCTCCACGATCCGCGACGCGTCCTCCCACAGAAGCAGGTCAGAGGCCGCATCGAGCGAGGACGGGAAGCCGCGGAGGCAGGGTATCTTTGGGCTGATGTGGGAAGGCGTCCGGGGGAAGCTTGGCTTCGGCCTAGGCCTACGAAGAGAAGACGACAGAGAGAAGGCGGCGGCGCCATACGGAGAAGAAAACGTCAGCAGCAGCTCGCCCAACAGGTCACTTCACACACACGTCCATGCCCGTTCCTACGTCAACACCGATGCCAAGTCACATGCACAGGGCGAGCTGCCGTCCCGCGAGAGTGTTCTCGCGAGCTACCACGAGCTCGTGGCCTCGGGCTTCTTCTCGGCACACGCCACGCAGTCGGCGAGATACGGGCCTCCTCCCTCTTCCTCTTCGTCTGCGGCGGTTGCTGCTTCGCGGCCACAGACCTCACACGGCGGGCAAACAACCGGCAAGCAGCCGCCTCAGTGGCCGTTGACGCCTCTGCCCTTGCCGACCGTCGACGCACCACCACCATCGTGCCACGCCAGCCCCAGCAACATGTGCTCCCCGGCGAGCGCCACCTCTTCGCGGGGCACGAAACGCGCGGCCGACTCGCCTCCCGGACACGAGGGCCCCTCTCCTCTCGACGACGACGACGACGAGGACGACGAAGACGAATCGACTCTGCGGCACCGGTTCCTGCCGAAACGCCTGCGCAGAGCAGGCGGCGGAGGCGATATTTCCCTCCCGAGACTGCGGAGCATCGCGTCCAGGAAGAATATGCGGTCTGCCGTGGCCGCCGCCAGACGCAGCCTCTCCACGGGCGCGCACTACGCGCAGCACGGCGGCGGCGGTGGCGACGTTGCCACGCAACAGCAGCAGCAGAAAGAGTCGATAAAGGTGGTTGCCGGGCCCCCGACGCCTTTTCCTCCACGCGCTTCGGCCGAGTATGCAAGAGCAGCAGCAGCAGGAGGTGCGGGAGGCTCGTGCTGGCGGCCGGGCGAGAGCCGCGACGCCGCGCGAAGAATGAAGTGGCCTACTAGTACCAGGAACCTTCGACACCGGGCGGCGGCCACGTCTCTGGCGGACAGACACCAGCGAGAGCAGCCGCTCAGCGTGGTGCCGGACCTGAACAGGGGCATTCCGCACGTGCCGAGCCTGCCGCCCAAGTTCACGTACGGGGAGGACCGGGAGAACGGGTCGCCGTGGCGGGGCCTGCGGTGGTGATGCTGGGGAGGGGGGCTGTCCTCTCAGAGGCACGTCGATGGTGGGCGGGCACAGCTGGGCAGCCGTGCGTGACGCGGAGGTGAGGGCGAGGAACGCTGGGTGCTGGCTGCCCTCACCACCGTGCTGTGTGGGGGGAACGCTGGGTATTGGTGAGGAATTCTCTTGTATATTCTGGGTAGGTATATTCTGGGTAGGTATATTCTGGGTACCGTTCGGGCCGCAACGGCTGGGTGCTGACCGTGGAGGAGGAACGGCCACGACTGGCTTGTATGAGTAATGCTGCTGAGATGAGATGCCACGACACCGCGGCCAAAGATACCATGACGGCACTGCATGTGCCTCGCCAGGATGCATACTTTAAGTACTTGCTCTCCCCCCCCGATGACCCGCGCGAATGAGGACCACCCGCGCGGTCTCGTGTCAAACCCAGCCAACATGAGGCGGCCGTCCAGCGCTCTCCGTCACGCCGTCCTCCGCGCTCTCCGCGATGAGACCAGATACGCCGTAAGAGCCTGGCTGCCACACGTACACACGGCAATGGGACCTGGACCTGCATCACGACCGCCAGTCGGGCGCACCACCTAAAGTACCGACCTGCCCCTGCAGCCGGAGCTAGCTGCACTCACTCTGCGCAGGATCGCGGTCAGGGTCCGCACGCAGCCAGCGCTGGCCACATGCCGCCCGGCACAACCGTCGGCCAGGGACCTACCTGCCTGCCTGCCTGCGACGCACCCAGCTGCCGTCCGTGCTGCCAACCAACCCAGCCAGCTTGCCGGCCAGGGCTCTGCCGCAGGCACCCGCCCGCCCGCGCAGACGCAGGGCGCCAAACAGCGGGTGTGTGTTCTGCCTCCGGCGGCCCTACCGGGGGTCGCCTGCGGCGGGCCGTCCTCGCTGCGCTCGTATCATAGCTACGGGCAATAATATGTAAACACTGGCTACTTGAGCTTTTGGTCTTCGGGCTTTTGCATTATTTGCCTCCGGCGGCCCTACCGGGGGTCGCCTGCGGCGGGCTGGCCTCGCTGCGCTCGATACACGAGCCAGGCTGGAATGTGAGCAAAGATGTCAAGCGAGGTACAGTGAGGCAGTGGCCCACGCAGTTATTCGAGCGCAGCGAGGACGGCCCGCCGCAGGCGACCCCCGGTAGGGCCGCCGGAGGCACACCCACGGTCGCTGGCTCGTCTCGTGAGCGGGTAGCCGCGAATTGCAGAATCATCGCAGACACCAGGGCGCATGGTGCTGACCAGCAACTTGCACTCAGCAGGCGCCGGATTGCATCTTCGCTGCCCCATCGATGCGACGTTCGTTTCGTCAACCATCTTGATTGAAGCTGCAGCCGGGCGTACTGGATATGGGCAACGACAAGAATAACGTGGTGGGCGCAGTATGTCTGGCACTTTGACAAGGACGACCGGTCCCGATCTGAAAGAGGAGCCATCTTGGCCTCATCGTGTCCACATGACAATATCGTGCTGCACGTGTATGTACGTCGTTACGACGGGACGGCGGGCTTACCCGGTTTCCCGTTCGCGGCGTGCGTAGACGAACACCACGCGGGTAATCCATTGCATCCCGAACCCTCCAGAGGATGAATTCTGCATCAACACGTGGCTCTCGCCCTCTTCATACGGCTTTCACGTGCCATAGGCGTACGTGTTACTACCTGCCAAGATCTCCCGGAACAGATGCGTCATGAACGCTCATATCTCATCGAGCCAGCTATCGACAGATGCCGTGCCCCGCCTACTCAGCTCCCGTGAACGCATCATGACGTGGCCGTCGACGATACTCGCGAGCCGCCGGCGTGCAGAGGATTGCCGATCTGATCTCGCTGGTGTCCTTTCTGTCCCGTGTCCCGCTTGCGATGACACTCATGAATGATGCTGGGTATCGTCCCGCAGCACAGGCGGGATCGTGCCTTGCCAGAGAGGCGCCACGTTCCATGCTACATGCAAATGGCCAGACATTGCTGTGTGTGCGCCTGCGATAGCTGCGCTCTTCCCGGCCGACACGGGCATCTCCTCTTTTCTTCGGGAAAACTCACGCCAGCATCAACCATTCGAGTTCAGAGAGGCCCGGTATTGCGAGGGCTGCGACTATAAAGGGGCCACATACATCAGGGTGAGGGACGTGGAGACGGACCCCAAGAAAGTTGTTCACAGGTTATCGTCCCTGCCCTTCGCCGATCTCAGCCTCACTAACCAATGACAGAACTACGACAAAAGGAGAATAATATATCAACATGGCCGGTGAACTTCGCTTCGACGGGCGTGTGGCTATCGTGACGGGGTCCGGAGCCGGGCTGGGCCGCGAGTACGCAAAGATGCTGGCAAAACGAGGTGCTGTTGTCATCGTCAACGACATCGTGGCCGAACGGGCCAACTCAGTCGCCGAGGAGATTGCGGCGTCGGGTGGCACCGCGGTCGCTGTGGTTGGCTCCGTCTCAGACCGTGCCGTTGCCGCAAAGATGGTGACCACCGCAATAGAGGACTACGGACGGCTCGACATTGTCGTCAACAACGCCGGCATCATCATCATAAAGCCGTTTGCCAAGCTGACCGACGATGATCTCTCCAAGACGCTTGACGTCCACCTGATGGGCAGTTGGCGTCTCACCCAGTTGGCATGGCCGCACATGCAAAAGGCCCGGTACGGCCGCGTCATCATGATATGCTCGTCGTCCATGTTCGGGATGAAGTACGCTGCGCCGTACAGCGTGGCCAAGGCTGCCCTGTTCGGGCTGACCCGCGCGCTGGCGCTGGAGGGGACCCCGGACGGCATCTTGGTGAACAGCCTCGCGCCCGTCGCCTTCGATTCGAGCATGGCGGACGAGGTGCTCTCCGGGACCCAGTTGTTGGCTGTGCGGGGAAGGTATGCGGCGGCGCCGGTGGCCGCCACGGTCGCCTGGATGGCCCATCAGGATTTCAAGCTGCACGGCGAATGCCTCGTCTCCTATGACTCGCACCTGGGCCGCATATTCATGGGGGAGACCCAGGGCGGCCGATGCGAGCAGGGTGATGCGTACACGCCCGAAGCTGCGCGTGACTTGATGAGCAGGGCCTGGGACTTTAAAGACTTTGTCCTCCCGACGAGCGTCCGGGACGACTTTCACGTCATATCTGACCATGACGGCGAGCTCGCGGATGCCTCGTTCGACGCGCTAGAGGCGGCCGTGGAATCAGCCGAGTAATACATGCGACACGGCTGGTCCCATCCGCGAACCTGCGATCCATATTGCACGCTGCGGTCAGCAGACCTCCTGTTACCCATCACGAGAAATGCCTTCAATTTACACGTCCATCTTGAAAAGCCTTCCGTTCCAGATCCCACCCGACTGTTATCGGGGGGGGGGAGGGAAAAGTCAACAACCTTTGTGAAACCGAGCCTCTCGTAGTACCTGAACGCGTCAGCCTTGCTCGGTATCCGCGACGCGTGGCTGGCATACTCGGCCACTTTGAGCGTTCCGCCAACCCAGCAGTCCAAGTACAACGTCTTCAGACCCTTATCGACCGCAAATTGCTTTGCATGCTCTATGAGAAAGGCTCCAGCACCCTTTGCCCGAGCGCCTGCTCTTAAGTTCGGCAGGAGGAAGTGAATGAATAAGAAAGGCCCTTGGTCGTGAGCCTTGTCAATGTGCCTCTTCGGGTCCGCATTGTCCGTCAGATAGTCTTCCATAATGTTCTCCCAAACATCCGTGAATCCTACGGTAAGCCAGCATCGGCCGCGCTCGTCTGTTAGACGAGGACGGCCGTCTTCGGTAAGGGCGTCTTCGACTTTGGCAACGAAACATCGCTTCGGGTTGCCCTCGCCCGTCGAGCCATACCTTTCGGACTTAACAAAGTCCTTGTCACATCGTCTCGGTAGCCCGCTTTCTCAGAAAACGGCGTGGTGCCCCCATTGCGCTGCGTTGCCTGTGGCAGCAAGGTGAATGAGTGAGGCATCCATCGCTCCGATTTGCGAGTCCACATCCATGGCATGGCTCCCCGCGGGCCGTACAAAGCATTGACCGTGACGCGTAGTTTGGGGGTTCCATTGCGCGTCGACGGTTGTCCAAATATTCTGCCTGCTTTGTCTCCTACAGTCTGCACATATTGGTGCGGAGAGGTCGCGAAGCCGTGCACGGCAATCCCAACTCATCGTTCCGATCTCGAGGCAAAGCTCACGTGTCGTGGCCCCCTCGAGTCAGCAGCCCTTACGCACTGTACCTGTGACTGTCTCTCGACTTCGTCTTGCCTCTTGTTGCGTCCTGAGCGACGACATGCATCGCAGTCTGCACGCTGGTGTCATCGGGCGTTGCGTACTTCTCCGGAACCTTGTCGAACATTGTGTGAGAGACGTAAACGCCTACTCCAGGGTTTTTGCCGCAGTCTTCGATCTATCGTACTGCTTCCCGACTGCATCACGAACAGGGCGTCGTCACTCATTTGCAGTATCGACTCGATATCCCTGTTCTATTTTTGAAAGCTGCAGGTCACCAGTACCGCTGGGCGGGCTTCTCATGTCCTTTCGACTCTGCAGGGCATGGTGAAAGCAGTGCGGGATGGAATCACTTCCTATCATCTCCAATTGAGCACGACAGCTGAACCACAAGACGTCGTGCAACAAAATTGATGGATGAGGAATTTTGCTCAATGCTCTGGGCTACGTCGCTTTTCCCGTCGGATGCAATGGAGGTAGCGCCGGGCACCAGGCTCCCACTGTCCAGCTCGCCGCATCTGAAACACTGGTTTGCCACCATTGCCAGCATCAGTGCGACAACAATCCACGCGCAGGACATGTACGATCAAAAGGGCGAACGATCAGCTGCGGGGCCGTCGAACGATTTCTCCCTGTGATTGGTGATGGTCCTAGTCGGTGGTTGTTGGCAGGCTGGATGCTGCTGTTCTGGGGCATCCTGGCTCCTCGGCTGTGGCGTGTCGACCTCATGGTGCGGTGTGCGGGAATGGCGCTTGCCGGCCACATTTCTCATTCAGAATATTTAGATTTGCTTTACAGTTCTTCTCCCGGCTTGCTCTCGGGAAAGAAAGCTATAAAGTGTGTTGAACCCCCCACCCCTTGTCTCCTCAATTTCTCTCACTTGCTGTACTGGTAATGACGTTGCTTTCGGAAACTGATGCCAGCGGCGTCCCGATTAGAGTACACGAGATAAACTGTTACTTCTTTTCTTTGCGGACTCTTTCCACTCCCGGTAGTGATATGCATGACCTTGTTCAAGTTTACGTCTCGCTCGAATCAGGGAAGCGCACCATGAGATAGAAGACGGGCTCAAGCCGTGAATACATGATCTCATTGTACATGCTATCTTCAATCTTTGTGGTTGCAGATTGAGATCCTGGAAGTTCGCACTGCTCTCCGAGTCGACAACCGTAGGTTGAGTCTCATGCGAAGAAAAGTATCCGATTGCTCGAGGAAATCTATGCTAGTCTATACAGCTTTTTAATGAAAAAATAAAAAAAAGATCGTCCAGTCCAAAAAAACTGCAATAGCAAGACGACTACAAGTCAAAGCTAAGAGGACCTGCTCTAGCTGCCACACCAGAAAGCGAACCGAACAATGCAGGAAAGGACATTTGTACAAGATCGATCCGATTCAACGCCAAGAACAACCATCCAACCATCTACCTCTGCAGTTCTCCAAACGATGTTCCCTTGCCATTCTGCAAAAACATGTTCATGGAGCTGAACTGGTACTTGAAACCAACAAGTTTCGCCTTGCCCACCCAGACTGTACCAGGAATGCGCGGCTTCTCGCTTTCCGCAAACTCAGCAATGCTGGCGAGCTTCTCGTTGATTTCGGCAATGTCCATGCGGACAGAACTAAAGTGGGAGTGGTGGTTGACCAGGCGGTCGTGTGGTGAGCCACTGCGGTCTACAATGTCCGCAGCGAGTTCAGACGCAGAGATCAGGTCATAGTGGCCGCCCCACGATGCCGAGTCGGGAAGTTCGTCCATCCTGGATGCTGCGTCGAGGAACTCTTGTATGACACTGTCTAGTTCTGCCCCCGTCGTTGCTTTGTCGTCTGCGACGGGCAGCTGACGATGAATGTGGACGGGAACACCGAGATTCTGAGCGAATTTCTCCAGGAACTGCTCACTCGCCCACTTTGAGGCCACATAGCCCATGGAGTTGTCAGTCGGCGGCTCGTTCTTGATGACATTGCTTCCAGATAGGTAGTGAATGGGTACACTCCGGTTGTGATCTCGCAATGAAACGGCCGCGAGCATGGCAATCTCCTTAGTCGACAAGACATTGGCAGGCTTGAGAGACCGGTAGCTGTTCCAGAAGGAGCGGTTCGCACCGCTATGGATGATCATATCAGTCTTCTGGGCCAGCGTGCTGAAGTCGGCTTCCGAAAGCCCGAGGCGCGGAGCCTCCAGGTCACCGGGATACATAGTGACCTTAGAAGTCGTAGAGATAATATCATGGAGCTTCTGGCGTGTTGGGAAGTCGGCTTCACGATGGCGAACGCCAATGCAGTGAACTTCCTCGACGGTCGGGTCTGCAATGAGGCGCTGCAGAATATGTCGGCCAATAAAACCTGAGGCACCGGTCAGGACGACAATGCGGCCCGTGACTTTCTGCTGCTGTATCGTGCCACTGGGGGGAGTAATCTTCAAGAGTTCGTCCGACAAAGCGGTCTCCTGGCTCCAATCGATGCTGCCATTCTCAGCCAGGCCGTCAATGATGCTGGCCAAACTCGAGAGGGAGCTAGACTCCATGATCTGGACCAAGGGGATTAACAAGCCGAACTTTTCGCGGATGGTCGTCTGAAGTCGAATGGTAAGTAGCGAGTTGCCACCGAGCTCAAAGAAGTCGCTGTCGCGTCCAAGAGTGGCATTCGCTGTTGTCGATTCGGGCAACATCTCAAGCCAAAGATCCAAGACAGCCTGTTCTCTGGGGGACAGATTCTCCTCCACTTTGGCTGTGGATGAATCTGAAATGGGCAGCTTAGCAATTGTCAGTCTGTCCACCTTGTTGTGAGAGTTGAGGGGGATCCGCTCGAGAGGAATGAGCATGTTCGGGCGCATGTATTGCGGCAAAGGCGCCGAGTCCAAAATCTTGCGCAGCTGAGTCTGGCGCTGGTCGGCAGGAAATCCATCGGAAAATTGAGCAAATGCAACCAGGTACCGAGCATCGGCGTCTCCGCGAACATTAGCCACCACCCGAGACAGCGAGCCATCGGACGCTTTGATGAGCGTTGCCTCGATGTCTTCCAGCTCAATGCGGAAGCCACGGAGTTTGATTTGGGTGTCGCCAGTCATTCTCCCAAGAACCACCAAAGTCCCGTCTTCCATCAAATACCCCTTATCTCCTGTTCTGTATGCTGTGTTCCACCCTTGCGTGACAATGTGGGAGGATGCATTGCGATCGGTCAAGAACTTTGCCTCCGTAAGGTCCTTATTCTTGTGATAACCGACAGCGGTGCCGGCACCTCCAATCAGGATCTCTCCCAAAACCCCTCTTGGCACGACACCAGATTGCCGATCAACAATGTATAGTGAATAATTTGCGAGGGCTCGTCCAGCAGGGATCAACGATGAGCTCTGCGGGTAGGGGATCTTTAATCGAGTGCACCAGACAGTGTTTTCGGCTGGCCCGTAGCAGTTTTGCAGTTCGAGTTTGGGCAGATTGAGAGGCGCAAAGGAGTCTCTAAGAGCGCCATTCCATCCCTCTCCTCCGATGTTTGCAAAACGCCATTGATGGCACTCGGTCAGCGTTGGTGTTGCGTAATTGATCCAGTTGGAGTATTCGGAAGGAGTTGCCATCGTGTACGTGATGTCTTCATCGGCTAGGATCTGCGCAATGGCTTGCGGGTGTGACCTTTGCTCCTGAGAAGCAACGTATAAAGTTCCGCCGTTCACAAGACTTGTCATGATCTGGTCCATTGAGATATCGAAGCTGTAAGCGCTTTGCTGCAGGGCCTTGGGGCGTCCAAGCTGCCATGTTTTGCTGTCGCCCTCGAAAAGGTTGAGCAGGCTGTCATGGCGGACTTCAATGCATTTGGGAACTCCAGTTGAGCCACTGCTAGACACAATCATTGCCGAACCGCGTTTGGTGCTAAGGTTTGCGCGACGAGTCGCCGGTGCATTTGCCTTCTTGACTTGGTCAACGTTGATGATCCTAGCCGTGCTTGGGAGTGAAAGCTGAGGAACATCATCCGCGGTGAGCTCGTGACACAAGATCGCGGCAGGTGCCACCACTCCAACGGTACCCGCAAGCCTAGGTAAGCCGTTTCGAACATCCAAGGGAACGTAAACAGCACCGGCACGCCAGATGGCAAGCAGTGAGCAGATCCACATCGCCGAGGGATGCTGGAAAACGCCAACGTTGTCTCCAGGGCCGACGTTGTTCAAGACCAACTCTTCGCAGATCTGGTCTACAACTCGATCCATATCACGATATGTGAGTTTATTTGACGAGCCATCAAGCAAAGCAATGTCGTCCTGATATTGTGCGGAAACCTGGTCTACCTTGATGGACAAGGTATCCGGCCACTCGCTGACAAACTCGGGTCCTGGAAATTGGTAAGCCTCATGCGGTTTCTTCACACTATAAATAATGAGGGAAGACCTACCTCGCCCTGCATTTATCGCTTCTGTGACATCCTGCTTCCTGTACAGCGGTGCAGTGTCAATCTTGGCTTCCACATTGGATGCGAAAAACTCAAGAAGCTGCATGTAGCTATCCAACATCATTTGAGTGTGCGCTTTTGAGTAAAGCGACTTTTGAGTCTGCCACTTAATGACGATGTTGGCGTTTGCGTAGTCGGTGATATCCAAGACAATATCGTAAGCTGTTCCACCAAAGTTGCTCTGCCCCTCAACTTTCGCATCAAGAAGCGGTGGTGCACTGACGACCATCTGGCGGTAGTCCAAGAAAGCTTGAAAAATGGGGCTGTGTGATGAAGCGCGAGGAAGGCTTATCTCCTCAAGAAGCATGTCGAAGGGAACGAGAGAGTGGCTGAGTGCCGAGTAAGCTGTCTTCTTGGCAGTATCCAAAATTTCGGCAAACGATGCCTTGCCGTTGATCCCCCGGAACATCAACGGCACGAGATTCAGCAAGAATCCAATTGTTGTAAAGGTCTTGACGTCGTTGCGATTCGCATCGGCGATGCCGATGCTGAAATCTTCAATCTCCAACCAGCGCGCGAGGAAGACTTTGAGGGTGGCTAGGAAGAAGTGGAACATTGTGCATCGATTACGGCGGCACAGAGCGCGAACCTTGGCCGCCATCGCAGCGTCAAGTTCAAGTTCAACCTCCTCATGTTCGTACCTCATGAGAGGGAGCCGGGTTCCGACGTTCGCAAAGGGGAACAAAGGGAGGGGATCTGGAACAGTGGAGTATATGTCTTTCCACCAAGCCAGATCATTCAGCATTCTGCCGGCTTCAATGTCCTTCCGTTGCTTGATAGCAACTTCCGTGAACTGCGTTACCTGGCCCAGGGGTTTGCCCTGATAAAGGCTGTCGATTTCGTGAATCATCAAGTTGAAGCTGAAGCCATCCATCGCAATGTGATGAATACTAAAGATCAAGACGTGTTCCTTTTCGCTGATGGAGAGCAGAAGCATACGGATGACTTCACCACGCTCGATATCGAACGTGTAATTCTCCAGGGCATTTTCGGCTGCCTCTGCTTCGCTCTCATCCTGAATTTTATGCGTTTCGAGCCGGAGTGGCGAGCTCGGCATGACACCCATGAGGAGTTCACCATCCTCGTCAGAGTAGAAAGCTGTCCTCAATACCTCGTGACGGGCACCAAACTTCCGAACAGCTTCGGAAAACCGTGGCACATCAATCTGACCTGTCAACTTCGTTTGCAAGGTGATGTTGAAACAGTTGGGATCCTCGAGGTATTTACGCAGGAACCAAAAGCGGGCGCAGCCCGGAGGCATCTTCTCAACCTTTACGAAGTCTTGACGGGCTTCAGGAAGTGACATGATGGTGTCGATAGAGGCCAACTTCTTTTCGAATGGCTCGTCAAGCGCCGGTGGAGACTCGATGCTGTTGTCCCCATCCGAAGACACCGCCGAGCTGTCTCGCACGTCAATCTCGGACGGTGCTGTGCTTGTGCCAACCGAGGAGTCAAGGATCACCGGATCGAGAATATGAGTTGAGGACGCGGACACTGCGCTCTCGGGCTTGGGAGCCTCCGTCGGCTGCTCTGCTTCTTTGGTGTCGTTGCCGTTTGGCTTGAGCTTGGGGGCGATTTCAGCGGACATTCCGGCCACTGCATCATCAACCAAGTCGGCCAAAGTAGCACCTCCGAGAATTTTGATGATGGGAACATCATATTCTATTTCGGTGTTAAACCAGGCTCGAATATCCACAGCAACTAGCGAGTCAACACCGAGCTCTACTATTGCCACGTCTGACGGCACTGTTTCTTGCGCGGGCATGTCCAGCTTCTTGTGAAGCATGGTCATCAAACCAGCTATCGAAAAGCGTCAGTAAGTTTTGCCAAATTACTGTTGCAGGTGCTACTTACTCAACACGATATTGAAAGCATCCTTCTCTGTTTGTGCCTCTTGGAGTTGCGACTGAATAGACATGGCACCGCCGGCACGATCGCCGCTCTCGCGTTGACTCTTGTCGAGGATGTGATGACTGAATTTAGGATCATTGGTCCATTTCGGGGGGTTCTTCTCTTGCTTGGGGTTGACTAGCCGGACACTCATGGAGATTTCAGGGTTACGACCCGAGTTCGATTTTCCTGCGAGCACGGCCTCGGCGAAAAAGTCCATCGTGTCTGTCTCCGACATCATGTCGTGACCCTGTTCATCCAGTCTGTCGATAATGCTCGTATCAGTCTCTGTGATGAAACCAATACCAGCGATACCGCCAAGGTTCATGACACTTCCAGTCAGGCCGCGTTGTCTTCTTCGATGGGCCAAGCTGACCATGAACGAGTTGCCTGCTGCATAGGCTGTCTGGCCGATATTGCCCGTATTCGTGACAATTGACGAGTACAAGATGAAGAAGTCGAGTTTGTCATCGCAGAACAGCTCGTCCAAATACAAACTGCCCTCGACCTTGGACTTCAAGGCCAAATTCATCTTGTCAGTCGTCATTTCCATCAACAAACCGTCACGCATGACCAGAGCGGCGTTGGCGACACCAGCGATTGGCGGCATGGTCGCGCAGAGTTCCCGGTGTACTCTGTGAAGATCTGCGCGGCTGGTGATGTCGAGTGCGACAGGTTTAATGGTAGCGCCGTACTCATCTTCGGCAGCCTTGAGCCATCGTACATCAATTTTTGGGTTTCGACTGCAGAGCGCGAAGAACCGCGCACCCCTCTGCATCATGAAATTGCAGGTGGAAAGACCCAAGCTGCCGGTCATCCCGATCATGAAGTAGGTTCGGTCAGATCGGAATCTGACCTCATTCATAGCAGCGGTGATGCCGGCCGGAACAGGGGTACAGTCGGTCCAGTCTATTGTTGTGACAATTTCCAAAGGTTTCGCGCCGTCTGCTAGTTCTTGGATGCGCGCATTGCGAATATGGCTGAAACTTGAATTATCCATCTGGTGAGATTTGGACTGTTGCAGCGCTTCCAAAAGTAGCTGCCCAATCAGATTTCCAGAAGTTGTGGAATGCAAAGCTGATCTTGAAGGGAGCAATTCAGGAACGCTGTACTGGCGCATACCAAAGGGGAGCTCGGCCTTGAAGCGATTGATGAGGTCCCGATGCTCGGTCGAAGCCGAAAAGTCAACAAAAACAGCCGTTCTTTTTCCCGCAAGACGCTTGAGATCCCTCGCAGGGGTAAATGCGTCGATATATTTCCATCCGGATTTGTAGGCGGCCTGTGGTGATGTTGTGGTGAACAAGGCATGAGCTCCCGTCTCCGCCGACTCGTCACGGACAAAGTCAGCCAGAGCAGATGGAGGCTCATGAAGAATGATGCCATCCGTAGCAGTGCACTTGTCTAATATGGACGAAGCAATCAAGCTCAGAGCGATAGATAAAAGAACTTGGCGGCGCTGGCTTTGAAGTGCATCTACCTTGAGAACCTGAGACTCGGGCAGGGTGAGGATTGACTGATGCTCGCGCGATAACGCGAGGACCGTATTGAGCTTCTCGTCTGTTCCAATACTCAAGAAAAGGAAGCCGAGGTCTTTGATCCTGATGGCAGTGGAAAGAGAATACTCGACCTTGATCGTCACCGCTGAACCGGCTTCGTCTCCAAAAGTCGGATTCAAACGGTACTGGTCCAGTTTGCCATCAGAGTTGAGGGAAATGACACGGTCTGCGGCTGAGACATCTGTCACGACTCGGCGGCGTCGAGAGTTGTAGTACTTGTTGAGAGTGTCTTCCAATTCGAAGCGAGAAATAAAAAGCCTGCCATGATCCGATAACAGTTCGCGCTCTTTTGTCCAAAGCGGGCTGTATCCTGGAGTTTTCTCTAGCCACGAGTCTGCAATGCAAAGACGCAACAGAGACTCCGCGAGCTGAGTCCCATGCATTTGATGGTCGAGCGGTCCTTCGATATTGAACATCTGACAGTGAAGATGGGGCATCTCGACCAGTAGAGTACGGACAACTCCCTTGACAACATTCGCGTAGGGCTCGGCGCCTTTGGCTCCTTGCGTCGTCCAGATCATGTTCCTCGAACGATAGAATAGGGCTTGCAGTGCTTTGAACTTCTGGTCCGTCAAGCCGCGGAAGTAAGGCTCGTCGAGCTCTGTGAGAGAAATGACGAGTGTTCTGGCCGACAGAACAGACTCATCTAATTGCTTGATAGAAGCAATCACTGTGATAGAGGCACAAAACGGCCGGAGATTCTTTTCAATGTTCCTCACAAGCTGGGCAACCCGGAATTTCTGCCCTCCAATGAGGAGAACACGGTCAATGCTGAACGCGCTCGCGTGCAAAGGCTGACGAATAGCCCTGATCTGTTGGTCTACAGCCTGGCTGGCAATGACACTGAATGGACTGATAGATTCCGGAGTGGCAGTATCAATGCCAGAAAATCCAGCAGATGTCAAGAGCTCGTCGTACTCTTCGAGAGACGAGAGAAGTCTCGAAGAGCCGTCTGTCTCTTCCTGGCGGGAGGCCAAGCTCCCCATCACAAGGCCGACATGCGCGGCTTCGAGATTGGTGACCTGCTGAATCAAAAGAAAGCCACCGGGTCTTAGCAGTGCCCGCATGTTTGCCAATGCTTTGGCAGAATTTTTCAACCTGTGCAGACCATGGGCAGCGACAAGAACATCGTAGCTGGCTGGCGCAATACCTTGAGCCTCCAGGTCTTGGTCTAAGTCGATGACCTCTGTGAGAATGGCCGGTGAGTGGGACTTTTGGAGAGCTTCGAAGTACTCGTCTGTGGCGTCGCTGCACGTATAAGTGGAATGCAGCGGAGATATCCGTGAAAGCATTGTCGCCGTTGCGCTACCACTACCAGTTCCGATTTCAAGAACGCGGACGTGCGGGAAGCGATGGACTATCTGAGCCAAGAGCTGACCCAGAGTTTCTCTTGCTTCACGCGCTCCCAGGGATGATGCGTAGAATTTCTCAAGTAAGTCGGACTCCATAAAAGACGATGCAGTATCCGATGAGATGATCGAAAAGTCGATGGAATCTCCGACTTCCTCCAGAATGTCCAAGTTCGTTTTGCAGATCGAGGCCGCCTCAACGATTGGATGGGATGACGGAATGGAGCTGGTGTTTCCGGCGCTTTGCAGAATTTCCTGGGCCCAAGTCTGTAGCTTGGAATCTTCACTGTTTTGCGAGCTGGTTAGCTGACGCAAATATGTCACTGCCAAGTCGTTGAGCGCCGCCCAATCCCCTTCTTCCTTTTGAGACAAGGTGAGGGTATTCGCGAACGCCTCCGCGTCCAATGTGGCCCCAGAGTGAGTAAGCTCCATGAACATTGGATGATCATCCTTTTGTGTTGGAGGAGACACTGGAGTGACTTCCAAGCCTTCGACTTGGCACAACGAATGGTCTCCCTTTGCAAAAAGATCAACATTTCCAGAGAATCCACCGTCCTGATCGACTTGAGACTGTGCCAGGAATCGGACGGTCTCGTCAATGCCGCCATTGGAGGGACAGACGGCAGGATTCAATATAACTCTACGAATAGTCGTTGGAATATGTAGAGCCCAGAGTGTACCGTCGCGAGGATATCCAATCGCTGCGAAAATTGATTGAAATGCCACGTCTAAGGTAGCTGGGTGAAGCAAGAAGTTACCCGCGGTTTCATCGTCACTACTCTCCTGCGATGCTGTGTAAATCTCGCCGGAAGCAGCGTTGCTGACTCTCTCAAGAGATGTAATTCCTTTGAAAATTCCGGTGTAGTTGTAGCCGATCGATGAGAGGCAGGAATAAAATGAGTCGGCTTCCACTTTGAGCATTCCCAGAGACTTTTCTTCGGGATACCGAACTAGGGCGTTTGATTGAGGTTCTCCGTATCTCAGGACAACCTTTCCGCTGGCAATAGACACGAAGTTCTCAGACTGCTTCTGAAGACAGGCATCACAAGCAAAGTCGGCCGTCAAATATCCGCTATCTCCGGAGACCGTGGCCACATTTGTCAATGTGAATAAGGTCTCGATGCCCTTGTCCTCGTTGACGGCCAAAGCTCGATGGATGACTGCATCGTGCAACTCAATCATGCGAATTTGTTGCAAACGTCCGACAAGTCGAGCAGCCTCTACTGCCATGACGAGAAAGCCGGCAGCGGGGAAAAGAGTTTGTCCCTGAATATTGTGCCCTGTGAGCCAGGGAATCTCATTTGACGAGATATAGTTCCGCCATCGAAATTCTCGCTCGTTGCTGGTGTCGGTGCGAGTGCCAAGTAGGACGTGGGCGGGATCCTGGCGCAGGCGGTTGACACGCGATTTGCGGGCTTCATACCAAAAGACACGATCGTGATTCCAAGGATAGCTTGGAAGTCCGCGCAAACACTTTGGAGCCGTGGTGGTGAATGCTCCAATGTAGGAAGCCCAATCTGCGGAGGATCTCCCAAACTGGCCCCAAAGGTAGCCCAATGTAGCAGCTAATGAGTGCACGTCATTCTGATTGCGAGACAGAGTACCTGTGTATGGGAGGGATGTCTTGATGGTCTCTTCAATGACAGTAGAAGCGGGACTCTTCAACGCAGGATGAGGGCCTACTTCGATGACTTGCGTCGGCTGCGGCTTGCATGCTACCAAGGCAGATTGCAACGCCGGGGCAAAAAGAACGATGTTGACCATGTTGTCGACCCAGTAAGTGCTCTTGAGCGCGTCACAAGGCTCCATCAACTTCCCCCCATGGACTGAAGAGTACCATTTAGTCATTCCTGAAGGCTGCTGGATTTGAATGTGGCAATCCTCGAGCGCCTTGCGATACCTGGTAGAGCAAGGAACCATGTGGTGGGAGTGGTAGGCCGTATCAACCTTCAGCTGCCGATTGAAGACCTTCTCGTCGTCCAGAATCTCCTTGACCTCCAGAATAGCATCCAAGTCTCCAGAGATTGTTACGCTGGACGATGAGTTGTAGGCTGCTACTCCGAGGCGGCCCTCGAGAGACGGAAGTTCGCACAATTCTTTGGCGTCATCCAGGGTGGTCCCTGCTGCCAACATGCCTCCTCTCTGGCCGTCGGGTCCTTGGGCGAGATACGCATACTGGCCACGGTAATATGCGATCCGGATGGAATCCCGTGCTGTCAAAAAGCCGGCCGCATAAGCAGCGCCGATTTCACCGCTGGAGTGGCCGACCACTGCGGAGAAATGTACGTTTGCCAGCTTCAGCAGCTCCACCAACACGATCTGGACGGCGGTACATAGGGGCTGTGAGAGCTCACCCTCGGTGATGCGAGAGTTGGCAGGATCGGCCATTAACTGGCTCTTCAATGACCATTTGGGACGATCAGACATGGGCAGCTCATTGAGGGAGTGTTCCAACTCATCAATGATCGACTCAGCGATTTTCGATGAAGAAATCAAATCCCTGCCCATCGTTGCCCACTGGGCGCCTTGCCCAGTGAACACGCCGAGAAGATGCTGCTGCGCTGATGAGCCCCGTACTGCAGGGCCTTGCTCGTCAATGGCCTTTTGAAGCTGCGGTATCAGTTCGTTCACAGTCTTGGCGGTGAATGAGCTTCGGTACGCGAAAGTTGATTTTCTCTCATGCAGGGTCCATGCCAATTGGGTGAGGTTGACATCAGGGCCTTCAGTCAGGAAAGCCAAGTATTTGGACAGAAGAGCAGTGAGAGACTTTTCGGACGTTGCAGAGAAGGTGAGAGGCAAAGCATTGACATCGCTCCTTGTCTGGCTTGGCGAAGGGGCGTGGTCTTTCGGCTCATAAGCTTCGAGAATGGCATGAGCGTTAGTGCCTCCGAAGCCAAAACTGTTAATGCTGGCGCGTCGCACGGCCCCAGCCGGCAAGTCAGGCCAATGCTGTGCTGTCTTGGCTATTCGCAGCTTTCCCCAGTAAGGGGCGACTTCAGGGTTCAACTTATTGAGGTGAAGATTGGGCGGTATCGTCTTATGGTTGATTGCCAAGCAGGCCTTGATGACACCGGCCAACCCGGCAGTTCCTTCAGTGTGGCCGATGACAGTCTTGATAGATCCCACCCACAGGCTGTCATATGATCCGGCTGTAGAGCTCTGAGACTTTTCGATCTCGGGAAAAAAGGCATGATAGATAGCCTTTGACTCAACACCGTCGCCTGCCTTGGTGCCAGTTCCGTGGGCCTCGAAATATTGTGGTCGATCCTTGGGATTGGTAAGGTCCAGGCCAGCTCTGGCGTAGGTCTCGTGAATCAAACGAGTCTGAGCCTCGGCGCTCGGCATCGTTATGCCAGGAGTATGTCCATCTTGGTTCACTCCAGTCTCACGAATAATGCATTCAATGTGATCACCGTCGGCAATGGCATCGGAAAGTCGCTTCATGATTATTGCTGCCATGCCTTCGCCGCGAGCGTACCCATTTGCGTTAGCATCCCACATTTGTGACTTACCAGTAGGTGAGAGCATGTTCAAATTTGATTCTGCAATGAACATGTCTGGCAGGAAGTTAGATTGCATGCAATGAGAAAGGGTTGGGTGAGCGCAAGGGTGGACGCACTTGGACTGAAAATGAGATTGGCTCCAGCAGCTACTGCTACCGGTGCAGAACCAGTACGCAAGGTCTGAACAGCCTGGTGAATGGCCACTAGACTCGAGGAGCAAGCCGTGTCGATTGTCATCGATGGTCCCCTCCAGTCAAAGACGAACGATACACGGTTTGAGAGGATGCTGCGGGCAGTGCCTGTGGCAGCGTAGGTGGGGATTGCCTCTATGTCGCCATAGCATATGTTCCCGTAGTCATCACACATGACTCCAACATAGACCGCAGTATTGGTACCGCGAAGAGCCTCCAAGACAAGGCCGGAATCGTCAACAGCTTCATACACAGTCTCCAGGACCAATCGCTGCTGAGGGTCGATCGACTCGGCCTCTCCGGGGGGGATGCTGAAAAATTGTGTGTCAAACAGACGAGGGTCCTCAGACAAGAGATATGATCGTTGAACATTGCTAGCTCCATGGTAATGTCCATCTTTGTTCCAAAAGCTCGACGCTTGAAAGCGGTCAATCTCGCGAGACACCTCACGAGGTTGTTTGAGCAACTCCCAAAGCTTAGAGGGATTGGTCGATTCTCCGGGGAATCGACAAGCGCTGCCAATGATAGCAATGGGCTCGTTCTGGGGAGTCATTTTGCTATTGTTGAGTCGTTGAGACTTTGATTACCTCAGTTGATGGGGTTGAGGATAAAGGGCAACTTGATGGAAAGGGGAGGGAACAAAGATAGACGAAGCTGGGCGAAGGAAGGTGAAGGGCGTTTGCATCTTGCCTCGAAGAAAACATGCCGAGCTTCTTCCCATATATATAAAAAAAAACCACTTCTGAATGGTGATTCAGTGGAGACTACATGAAGGCGTTGGGCGGCAAGAGCCAGCCGGATCTTGTTTGCCGACTTTGGAGCCATACAGTACTGCCCGACGGCTTCTGGAGGTATTTTTCCGCCTTCCCCAAGCATCCCAGCCCTTGCAGACCAAGTTCAGCTGACGCCTAGATCAGCCAAAGGATGAATCAAGCCGGCGGACTTCCCTCAATCTGTTCGGCGGAGTTGCCGTCATTAGAGGCAATGGTTCCGGCGCCGTCTACGGTTGCAGGCGCGAACTCTGCCATGTCTGCCACGAGATCCGGGAAACATGGTCTCGTTGGTCTCTAGCTCGTCCCAAGGCGCGAGCATCAAGCATGATGAACAGGTTTGACGGCGAACGATTTGTGGTTGAGCTTTCCCCAGCCAAAAGTGGCTAGGCCCACGCCACGGTCCCCTGCTGGCGACAGCGAGCAAATGAGCTCCTGGACGGGGGCTCGATCGGGTCTGGTCAGCCAGCGGTTGCATCATCCATACTCAAGTGGGCTTAGTCGCAGCCATCAAGAATAACGTCGTCTGCCAGTTGATGGTTGCAGAGTCGCATGCCGCATAGAAGCAGAGATGGAAAACAGCTAGAAAGGGGTTTTGTGGGTTACCCAAGGGCTCTCTGCTCTCGAGAGGGG
>JAPFUF010000460.1:0-31011 GCA_030780645.1 Aschersonia sp. MBC 508 | reverse complement strand
GGCCACTGCAGCCAGCTTAAAGAAGAATACAGAGATATCCTTGTTAGCCGTCAAAAGATGGATTGAGGCACAGCATGCGATTGAATACATCAACCTGTGCAACGTCATGAGCAGGGGCAGGGACGCGCATTCCCGTCCTCGGCCATTCGTTCGCGAGCGTCAATTGCTGCGCATCTTGGGTCACAGTCAAGTAGCGACTGGCTGTCCTCGAGCCTCAAATATATGTATGAATTCAGATGCACTGCTTCAATGCTGCCCTGGTCCGCTTGCCTTCGCGAGCGGCGGGATGACGTCCACGGACGGCGATTGACCGCCGATGGTGGTTCCGCCTTATCGTGTTCGTGATGAGGCCGCCCAGCATTCAAGCTGGCTCTCGGGGAAACAACGGATCATCAGGGTCCTTGACTGCCAGATCCTCGGAGGAAGAAGATGCCTGACGATTTTGTTTTCGTTCTGTTCTCCCTGCCTTGTTTAATGAGAGCCGCAGCAGTGGGGGCTGCATGTTTCGCCCAAAGGAGTGAAACGCGAAGCTGGGGATAGTGTACGGTATTGTATCGTACATACGGAGTCCAGCACGGCGATCAAAGATCGCTGCTAAAGACATTGCTGCGCCAGACACCTTGTTCAAGATACTCTGCAATTGGTCCCCGGAAACTAGAAAATATCACATCATGGCGATGAAAGGGGTGCCGACAGGTTCTCTGATCTTTTACTTGTGTCTCGTGGGGGGACTTCTCGCTTACCCTTCCAGTTGCGGCTACGAGGGCCACTCCGCATCACGTTTCACTCGTGAATATCCGCGTGCTACAATCTCATTCGCGCACTATGTCTGTACGTTTACTTGCCGAGAGTTTCTGGGAGCCCCCGAAGCAAACGACCCGGAGCAGGCCGGATACAGCGCCTGGGCAGCCTAAATTGGGTTGTACTGGAATCCCGCCTAATTTGCTTGCGAGCTTGCTTATCTAATGTATCTCGAAATTTGTTTTGGTTTTTGGAGGCTGACCCCACCTCAGCTGTATTCGGCAGCTCGGCCTTTTCTCTGGTTGGTCGAGTGGGCCTGTTGTCCTGCCTGCCAGCCAGCCTGGGAGCCTGCCCCCCGTAATTCACGTTCATTGCTAGACACTTCCCGCCGTGCGCACCTGCCACCCAGCCCGCTTTTTTCTGTGAACTCTGCCCTTCCCCTCGTTGGCCTCGCAACAGAAAACAACACCAACATCTGCTGGAAGTCGTCGACAATCGACAAAGGACGAGGCGCTCGCAAAGAGACCGTCTGCTGCGTTTGATCTCGGGGCAAAGGCCAGCGAAGCCACTCCTCGTGCATTCTCCCCTCCCTTCTTTTCGGGACTCATCTCAATTTATTTTTTTTTCTTGGGTGCCGCACTCGCTTGGACCCCAGCCGCTTTGCCGTGTTTTTCTTTGGTCTGTCAGCCAATGTTTGTTGTTTGGCAGCCGGCGAGATTTAATAACACCACACTATGGAGCCAGGTATGTTTTCTTGTCACTAGCCGCTACATGTTTCGAGTCAACATCCGAATCAAAGAAAAACAATGTCAATTGCACATCAACATGCGTATTCGGAGCTTCTTCTAATTTTTCAATCGTTCCCTTCTCATCGACAGACAGACAAGTGGCGCGTGCTGCTGTGAAGTCGAGGAAGCGTCCGCACTCCCGCGCCTCCACGACGTCTGCCCACAGTGTCACCACGCAACCTTCCATGGATCAGACGGGTTTTGCAGACTCGGCTGTCATGTACAACGGGCAATGGATACCGAACGACCATGGTCACGGCAAGGATATCGGCGCAGCGCCGCAGATGTCTCCCGAAGACATGATCATGCATGCAGCAACCCACATGCAGACAGCAAGCCACGACTACTCCATGGATGCCTCCATGGGCGCTACCATGGCCCATCACCATCATATGTCGTACCACCATCAGCAGCAGCATGCCATGACAAGGCATCCTCTTCCCGTTGAGCAGTTCGCCGCGACCAACGCAGGTTTCAACGAGGGAGAGGGCCAGATGCTCGAGCGCGACGACAACGAAGACGGCGACTCTGTTGCCGGGCCCATGGGAGCAGCTAAAGCGGCTGTTAGTCGATCCAGTGCCAACAACGAGCTCGAGATGAGACAACTCTTCACCGCCAATCGGCATCGCAGCCTCCAAGATGTCGCTGTAGAGCTCCATGGCAACGAGCGCGGTCCCAATTCAGAACGAACACGCCAGGTCTTCGCTATGCTATGGTATGCAATGACACGAATCGTTTTCCATTCGGCGTTGAGGTCAAGGTCTAATGCCCTGCAATAGGATCAATAACGTCTGCTCCAAAGGCAAAGGATCTGTTCCACGTGGCCGTGTCTATGCAAATTACGCATCACGCTGCGCTACTGAAAGGATAACGGTCTTGAATCCTGCTAGCTTCGGAAAGCTTGTTCGCGTTCTGTTCCCGGGCTTGAAGACTCGACGTCTTGGAGTTCGAGGAGAATCAAAATACCACTACGTCAATTTTTCGCTTGTGGACGATCAGCCAGATTTGGGAGAGCCGCAAGTGCCAATACCAAGACCACTGCCAGAAGCAAAGAGTTTCTCGCAAGCTATCAAGTCAGTGGTTGAGAGGCCATGTGACACCGTTCTGAACGGTGTCATGTTTGGTAATTCGTTCAGCGCTGACACCTTTTTAGCTCGACTGTACAGGGAACCATTGAGGTCCGGGGGCCACTACTTTCTCCGACAGAGGCGGGCCAAAGGCTGAGAAAGGGCCAGCGAAGCGGCTCCTCCGCAAGGTCACACAGCCTATATAATTTGCCGGACCTGGGCAGCATCGATAATCTCCGTGCGACGTCGACCAAGACCGAGCTCAAGCTTTCGTTCCCTGGCGCAGGCGACAATGCCCTGGATCAGTCCGAAGTCCTTGCGCTACCAGCAATTGAGCTCTACTTGCCTCAGGGAACAGATCCAGACGCCGCAAAGTCATTATCGGCACTCTATCGGTCACATTGCACGTCGCTTGTCGAATGTATTCGATATTGTCGAGAGAAGACTTTCTTCCACTTGTACACCTCATTCCAAGGGACTTTGACGATGCCGGTACAAAAACTATTTAGCCACCCTGCTTTGGCACCGTGGATTGAAGGTTGCGACTACGTCCTGTATCAACGAATGATGAGCATCATCTCAGGACTTACTCTCCAAGTCGTACCAAAACCAGTGTTGGATACTCTCCGCAACATCTCCGAGAGGCTCGTGCCTCACATCCGCGAATCCTTTCAGGGACAGCCACAGCACGTCTTGTTCGCCAAGGAGGCCCCCGCTGCCATCCTGTCAGGTCTAATTGACAGAGCCCTTCGCGTCAATTTGACGGCACACGCTGCGGCCAATATGCTCTCGAATCCTGCCAACCGAGACCAAATGTACGTCGACTGGATCACCATGATTCGGGCGAGGAAGATTGCGGAATGCGTCCCTACACGCGGCATGGACGATGTCGTCGACACTTTATTAACAGAGATGCGCGACCTTCTCGACCCGGTCAACGTTCCTTGGGAAGTTGAATGTATCACTATATACGGTGATGTTGTCACCCGAAGCGGACAACAAGTCGACGAAAACAGTGGAGAAAATTCGACCGGGCAGAACGTCCTGGACAGATGGGTCAATTTTCTGCAAAGCCTACCGACCAAGTTCCCTTATGCATCGCATGCAGATATTGTCTGGTGCATCGAACGAATCGGAACAGCAGTCATGCGAGATCTTACGCTCGCCCAGGGCAAGAGTTTCGGCTCATGGTGGGTGACAAAGACCTGGATAGACGAAATGGTATGCTTCCTGGCCGAGCAAGGTGGTTTCATGAAGCAGAAGGCCCCGACGAGACGGTCCTGCAGCACAGACGCGACGGCCGAGGCTGCCGAGAAGGAGACAAGTCGTCGAGGGTCAAGGTATAACAGCGGGAGTGATGAGTTGAATCTATCAAGTGCTTGCCAGTCACAGCCAGGAAGGGCACCATTTCCACCTCCCCCGAATGTGAATCAGCCATCTGTCGGATCGAGCGGAGGAGATCCCCACGATGACAGCGGGATTGGCATTCGAACACCGGAAGAGGACTTTCAGATGGTGAAGAAGTTCAACTTCACAGGAACAGAAAACGAGGGCTCAACAGGGATGGAATTAGCGGCGAGTTCGTGATGAAAGACGGCGCATTTGGTAATGGGCGCACATGGACGACGGCGTTTGCTTTGTCGATTGGGAAAGGGTTGATTTCAATAGCCAACTGTTATTTCACGGACGAGTACGGAGACAACTAATTCAGGGCTGCATGGGATGACGATAGGACGACGACACGATGGCTCGAGAAGGGAAAGGAAAAGGCGAAGGAATAGGAGTGATGGGGGGGGAAACGAAAGGCTCTTGCATGCCAAGTCATGCCCAGACAAGAGAGTGTGCTTGTTGATTCACGACATTCCGACAAGAGAAGGGGATCGTTCACCAACGTTTGGATCAATCTTTGCCCCGTGGTATTGGACAAATCGGATCTGGAGAGGGATCCTGCTTTTCCCAACTGTATCATATCATGTCCGCCGGCTGGCGGGCTGCTTTGCAAGCTTTTTTTTTTCCGGGGTGTGTGCGCGTGTGCGTTCTGTTCTTGTTTTTTTCTCTATCCTGGCGCACTGATGGCTGATCTCGTTATGGGATGTATACACTCACACATATCCATTTGATTTTGAAGCATCGTCTCTTTACTTCACAACTATGATTCGCACAGACTCTTGCCGGTGCCAAACCAGATGAAAGACGTACAGAAGAAATCAGCAGCATCGTTGACAAGATTTCATTGCGTTCAGCGCGGCCCACGCAGAGAGAGCAGATGCGCCACGGCGACGTGCAATTCGGTCTCGAGTCGAAGGTCTTGTCTCTCTAACAAGAGGTTATTCGCAAACGCGGGTGTAAGAATTTCTGCACTCCCTGGATGACAATGAAAGTCCGGCAGCTGTGCGACAGAGTGAGAACATAGACCAGATATCCCCGGACCAATAGTCGGCCTAGCGCCAGCGGGCAGTTGCGACATGCACATGCATGGCGTTCCAGACATGCTTACCCACGGCCGGCGAAAAGGAAAAACAAAACATGGCCAAATTGCCAAGACAGTTTCTTAAGACTCCCTTGGCCCCACTAGGTGTGCCTCCGATTATTCTACCGTAAGGCGACGATCGGCTATTATTATAATTCTATGGGTCCGGAAGGGTCCCATCGGCTTCCGGATTCAACTTGACCTGCAATTATTGCTCTCACGTCGAATGACTCAATGGCTCACGCCACCCTCCATGAGTTTTCAGGCAAGCCTTGCATTGCCCTACATCGAAGAGTGAGCCCGACTTGCATGTACACCTACGTACTTCGCCCTGGCATTACGCCACCCTATTGAACTGGTACCTCGGATTTGGATGAGCCATCCTGGTGTTTAAGGCGGGTTTCCTCAAACCTCACGTTTGGGCCAGGGGAAAATTAAGAAAAAAAAAACCACTTCATTCTTTCGCCGGTCTCGGCCGACTGCACGTACAAATCTTGGCGGCGTCAACTATAGGCAAACATTGATTTCTTACATTTTATTTTTTTTGGTTTTTTTGGCTGCCAATCGCGAACATGGGCAGTACAATGTGCAACAATGCCGCGGACAAGCGGTGGATAGTTCAAAAATTCGGCGGTACCAGTGTCGGAAAATTTCCTGACAAGGTGTGTGTGTCATCTCAATGCGCTGGCGGCATCGGGGAACCTGGCTGCTAATTCGTGAGGTAGATCGCAAGAGATATCGTCAAGTAAGCTGCTGCAAGGTGCCTCATGGCATGCCATCGAGCTGCTCTTCAACAGATGATTCTGATTGACTCGGTTCCGGTCCTGTCTAATTGTGCATGTCCAGAGCGAACTTGCCAAAACATCGAGTCGTTGTTGTCTGCTCGGCAAGAAGCACAGGGAAAAAGTCTGAGGGTACGACGAGTCGGTGAGTCACGGCCCCGGCCCCAGAGCCATGCATCACCGAATACACTCGACTCATCGAGCCGCCTAGATTGCTCGCCGTCTACAACAAGTTGAGACTTGTCGGGCTAGCCAATGCCACCAGCTCGCATGAGGACCAGGTCGCTCTCATTGAAGAAGCCAAGGAACTCATCACCGATATCTGCAAGGACCATGTATCTGCGGCGCACACTTTTGTGCAGGATCCCGGATTGAGAAAGTCTCTTGCCCAAAAGATCGAAGCACAATGCCAGGAGCTCGTCGAGTACATCGTGGCAGCAAAACGCTTTAATCTAGAAATCAATTCGAGAGCCAAGGACCGCGTCATCAGTTTTGGCGAGAAGTTGGCGTGCCTGTTCATGACCATCTTGTTGCAGGACACGGTACGTTTCTGACGCTCCTGTACACCCGTCCGCTCTCGTTCGATTGCTTTTCTCCACTTGGGCTTCTGCTGATGAGTGAGCCTCACCCCTTTGGCTGTTTGTGGGGGAAACAGGGAGTTGATGCAGAGTATGTCGATCTCTGTGACGCACTGCACTATGATGCCGCGATATCTCTGGACCCGAGTTTCTACAGTGACGTGTCTGCGGCCTTTCTGAGGAAGCTGGAGGCCTGCGGTGACCGGGTGCCCGTGGTGACAGGATTCTTTGGCAATGTCCCCGGAAGCCTCATCGACGGAGACATTGGGCGCGGCTACACAGATTTGTGCGCAGGACTATGTGCAGTCGGTCTGAAGGCATACGAGCTGCAGATTTGGAAAGAGGTGGACGGCATATTCACAGCTGACCCGTCCAAAGTACCAACAGCTAGGCTGCTGCCGTCCATTACGCCGTCAGAGGCAGCTGAGCTCACATTCTACGGCTCAGAGGTCATTCACCACCTGACCATGGATCAAGTGATTCACGCTGAGCCTCCAATTCCGATACGCATCAAGAATGTCAAGAATCCCCGTGGGAATGGCACTATTGTCGTGCCAGATCCCAGTCTATCGGCAAGACACCAGCTCCAGGGCTCCGGCCCGTTGCCGCCACAGCCAATCAAAACACCCAAGCGACCTACTGCCGTCACCATCAAAGATCATATCAGTGTGATTAATGTTCATTCAAACAAGCGATCCATTTCCCATGGGTTTTTCGCTCGGCTGTTCTCCATCCTCGACAAGTATGGTATATCAGTCGATCTGATATCGACGTCTGAGGTTCACGTCTCTCTGGCAATTCACTCAGGCAGCACCAGTTTTGACGATTTCGCGAGCGCCATGCAGAGTCTGGCCGAATGTGGCGAAGTGAGCGTGTTATCTGACATGGCCATACTGAGCCTTGTCGGTGCGGACATGAAGAACATGATTGGGGTTGCCGGGCGGATGTTCTCGACGCTCGGCGAGCACAACGTCAATCTGGAGATGATCTCGCAAGGTGAGACATAGCGCTGATGATTCCTTTACGCACTGCGCTAGCTAGCGATGTCTGTGACCGCTACCTTTTACACTGCTAACTTTTTCCCAGGAGCCAGCGAGATCAACATATCCTGTGTCATCAATGCTCGCGACGCCACGCGAGCCATGAACGTCTTACACACCCATCTATTCACGTTTCTTGATTGATTGAAGGGTGCAACGTTGAAGACGTGGCTGTGCGTGGAGTCCGATTCAAAATTCAAGACCAACATTGAAGTACATAGAATTGTCATCGGTGGCTGCCCTACATAGTTCCTCTCATTTTGCGTTGCTGCCTAACCGGGATGCTCATCGGCCCGTTGATAGAATATGTGTCGTTTTTCTTGTCACTCTCCAGACACTGTTGCTGGACCGGGTCTATCGTGGATCGCTGGGCCATCCGCTGAGCGTGAAGGTTGAAAACTCACCCTGTTCAGATTACGCACGTAGTCGCGGTCAAGAAAGGCAGGTGCGCTGCACCAACGGCTGCCCCTCCTTCCCCCCTCCCCGCGGGCTCATCCCCGCGTCGTACATCACAAGTGCGAAGCGGGGCCCAGGGCTCATTGCATTAAGGCACAGGCCTAGTTAGCTCGTGCAGGGCCGCCGGGGGCTTGTCAAAGGAGGGACCGGAGAACGTGGCGTCTCGTTTCGTCTCTTCCATGTTTTCTTACTCGTCACACCCTTCACATATCGAGCCCGCAAAGGGGAGGAGAAGAAGACCACACGATGCTGCGCTGACTGAAGCGGACAGGGTCACCAGCGGGCATTGCAGATGACGGCACGCGCCCTTTCAATTTGGGAGTGAAGCTCCGGCCAAGCGCGGGCCCGGTTTGCTGCGTGTTCTCGTTCTCGAAAGTCTCCCATTTTCTCCCGTACACGAAGGTGGAATCATGTATAGACAGAAAGGTGCTGGCGCCTCCAAGGGTGCCGGCATTTTACATGCCTTACAGGCTATGGAGATGATTGACAAAAAGTCAAAGCTCCCAGCGGGTAAGTAATCCCCAGTCTCACTGCCACCACGGGGATTGATAGATGCCCGGCGGCTGCCTCAGAAATCTTTAATGCCGTCCTCGACTATCTCCCCGTCTCCGACCAGCTGCGGGTCGCGCGGACCTCACGAAGACTGCAAGAAATGGTTTACGATGACACGAGATGGGTATCGCGACTAAGAGCCATGAACTGCTGGGACGAACGAGAAGCGAGACACAGGTTTGAGGAATCCGTTCGCAGGAGACGGGAGGCGAACCAACGAGCGTCGCGCATTGCCGGGCAAACCAATGGATCAGCCACAGGCCAGCCGAAAACAACGACACTGTTCGACGCTCTGGCCGAAGAACAGACTCCCAAACGTCCCACATCCGAGCTTCGCGATGGCTTTGAAACGCTAAGCGTCAACGGGGGAGGAGCTTTTGCAAGCAGTGCAGTGCAAGAGTCGAATACGTATCTTTCCGTGCTGAAAAACGTCAAGAGCATACGCGGCGGCGCCAGACAAGAATATGGCAAAATCTACGGCGCATTGGCACCCTTCTACTTCGACATGGTCAAGGCCAAAACTCATGCGGATCCCATCGTCTTCAAGGCCTTCCGGGACCCAGAGCAGCAGGCGCAAATGCTGGCCAATCTCCTGCGGTTTGCCAAGAGCGACTGGTCGTCAGGCTGTGATGCGCGGGAGCAAAAGCTTGCCAACATGGTGGGCTTGTTCGAAAGTGCAGTCCTGCGAGAATTTGAGCAAGGCTACGACGCATGGGACGTGGACGGACGCATGCGCCGATACGCCCACGTCTTACATGTGCTGAACGGCGCCCGTGGCGGAATTGATCTCTTCATTCACAAGCACCCCATTTTCAGTGATCGAGAGCTGGCGGCGGACCCCATGGACTGCCTGGACAAGGGTCTTGCCGATGAAATTTCATTAGAGCCCTCCAGGCGTTTTCTCGAGACGCTACTCGCCAAAACCAATGAACAAGCCAGGGTAATAGGACGAGTATTCCCCAACGCTGAGGAAGTTTTCTGGGACTTTGTGGACAAGATCCGAGAGGACATCATCATGGAGTACATGACGCCCTTGTTTGACGAGAGTCACGGACGAAGCATCGCGTCCTACTTGAAAGCCATCTCGGGCGTTTTCGAGCAGACGATGCGCTTCTTCCAGTCTCTCACGCCCCCACAGGCCGCCGACGGGCCAGAGAGCGATCTCATCACCAAGGCGAGGGAGTTGTCATTGAAGGCATTCGAACCTCACCTTGACTTGTATTTGCAGGAAGAATTGGACTTCTTCACAAAATATGCGGAAATGGAAGTGTCGCAGTGGGAGAAGAAGCTCTCGGAAGAGGACCTGTCGCTGGAGTCATTCTACATGGCCAATGTGAATAGATCAGCGGAGAAGTCAGATTTCCTAAGCTCCTTCAAAAAGGTCGTCATGATGCCGGTCACGGTTCTGGCCAGTGCCCCCATGGGGTCACCGTTCGCGACGGCAAAGCCCCCTGCGACGTTCTACACGCCAAACGGCTCGGCGGCGATGACGTCCATTTCGTCGCGCCCAGGAACGCCCAGCTTGGGCGGCAGAGCCAGTCCATTGCCAGGAGGCAAAGCGCCGACGGACGAGCTCGCGGCCAAGGCCGCTCTCATGGCCTCCAAGCTGGAAGGCATCAAGTCCTTGTGCAGTATCGAGGTGGCGCTGAACTTGGTCCATCTGGCCAAGACAAGTCTGGGCCGCGCAGCCGTGCTGATACCGCTTGGTGGGCAGGTGGGCGGAGAGGCCAAGGAGCAGTGCGCCAGCATATTCGTCGTCCTGCTGCGAATTCTGGGCCAGCGACACGTCAAGAGCGGCTTCGAGACGGCGGTCAATCACCTGTCGCACTACAACCCGCGACAAGTGAACAATCACGATGAAAAGGGCGTGGCCCCGCTGGTGACGTTCATCGAGCTGGTCAACGTCGGCGACCTGATCTCACAGATGATTGACGTCTTTTACGAGCAGCAGCTGGCGTCGCCCAAGATTGCCGACAAGAACGACTTCCTCGACCCGGCCGCGCTGGCCAAGAAGAAGTTTGAGCAGATGCTCGACGAGAGCGTCGCAGCGGGCCTGAACAAGGGCATCGACGTGCTCATGGACGAGGTGGAATTCCTGAACTCGACCACGCAGCTCCCCACAGACTTCAACCCGCGGCCGGCCTCGGCAGTGTCGTCGTCGGCGGCGGTGTCGGCGTCGAATATCATGGCCGGCGGCGGCGGCGGCGGAATCGCGTCCGAGGCGGACATTGGGCCCACCATGACGGCCAGGCGCATCGTCGAGCTGGTGTCTTCCCACACCAACATGCTGGTGGGCACGACCGACAAGGCCATGCTGGACGTGTTCAACGGCGAGGTCGGCCTGCGCCTCTTCACGGCCATCTGCAAACATCTCAAGCGGCAGCGGGTGTCGACCGAGGGGGCCATCAAGCTCATCGCGGACATGAACCTGTACGCGGACTACATCCGCACGCTGAAGCACCAGGATCTCATTGCGTACTTTTCGGCCCTGAGGGAGCTGAGCCAGATCTACCTCATCGACCAGACGCACGCCAAGGACATGGCGTCGGTGATTGCCGACGGGGACAGGTTCGGGGGCGTGTTTCGCGCCGAAGAGGTGTATGAGTACGCGCAGAGGCGGGCCGACTGGTACCAGGTCAAGAAGAGCGTCGAGAGGGCCATGTATGGCATGGAATGCATGTTGATGTGAGCATCAAGAAAAAGGAAAAGAGTAGAGGGAGCGAAGGGGTGAAAAGGGGGCGGAGGGGACGTTGTACATCTTTGATGTGATTTGATCCGTTTGAAGAGCGAGCATAAAACTGTCGTAACCAGGCCACTGTTTATCGTCATCATTTTCATCATTATTTTCATCATCATGGACGGAGAAGAGAGCAAGGACGCGTGCGGAAGCGCTGTCGAATCGAGCAGCGGCGCCCCCCCTCCGTGCATGTCTATATAACTTTTGATAGTGTACACTCGCGCCTCTACTTTTAGACATTTGAAGTAGAGAGAGAGACGGGTTTAGAAAAGGGGGGCCTGGGGGATCATATGAGTGCCTCGCGCATGGAGACGTGTCCAAAAGAATTCGATAAAGTGAAAAACGCCAATAGACCTGACTGACCGAGACTCGATGCAGTGTCTTACCCAAAGCTTTTTGTGGTATCTCGATGATGGAGGGGGTTCAAGAAAGAGGGGGGGAAAGAGAGTGGGTGTGATAGCTGAAACCGTTCTGATGGAATAAGGTCCACTAGAGAGATTGGTCCAGAGGAAGGGGGGGAAAGGACCAAGCATGAAGAGAAGCTCAGTGGCTGTCGATGGAAATTGGCCAAGAACGACGTGTCAACGGGCCCCAAAGTCCAGCTTTCGCGCGACCTTGCCGCCACGTTCGTCCTCTTCGACGAGACCTGGGCGTCTCTTGAGGTCGGCGCCGAGCTTCTCGTCGGCGCCGCTCGTCTTCTTGGGCAGGTGCTGCTTCCTGGTCGGCTTGGGCTCCGAGTGCCACCACGAGTGGCGGAGCATGTCGCGGGCGGTGATGCGCTTCTTGGGATCGAGGGCGAGCGTCTTCATGAGCAGGTCGACGCCGTCGGAGCCAACGGTGCCGAAGCGCATCTCGTACCAATCCTTGCCGTGGACGGGGTGCTGGCCGGGGACGGTGAACTCGGACAGCTTGGTGACGCCGGGCCAGTTGTCCTCGGTGGGGGTGCCGATGGCCTCGCAAATCATCTTGATCTGGTCCAGCTCGTTGTCGCCGGGCAGGAAGGGGGCGCGCAGGACGAGCTCGGCGAAGACGGTGCCGACGGACCACACGTCGACGGCGCCGCTGTAGTGCTTGGCGCCGAAGAGCAGCTCGGGGGGCCGGTACCAGCGCGTGATGACGTTGGACGTCATGTTCTGGTGGGGGTCGGCGAAGCTGCGGGCGAGGCCGAAATCCGCGAGCTTGACCTCGCCGTCGGCGGCGATGAGGAGGTTGTTGGGCTTGATGTCGCGGTGCAGCACAAAGTTCTCGTGGCAGAACCACACGGCGCGTGTGAGCATGCCCATCCACGCCTTGATGTCGGCCGCGCCGTAGCGCACCCGGTCCGTGTCGCGGATGAGCATCTCGAGGTCGCCGAGGGGCAGGTACTCGAGCACGAGGTTCAGGTTCTGGTCCTTGGAGGAGAAGACGCTGAGCAGCGAGATGATGTTGGGGTGGTGCAGCTCCTGCAGATGCTTGAGCTCGCGCACCGCGTCCGGTGCCATGCCCTCGGTGTACTCTTTCTGCACCTTGATCTTCTTGATGGCCACGAGCGTGCTCGGCTTGGATCGCAGATGGCCGAGAAACACGATGGCGTATGTGCCCTCGCCGAGTTTTTTGCCTGCAGACCCGTTTCGATCCCGTCAGTCTCGGAGAGATTCGAGAGCGGGAGAGGGCGGGGGGAATGAAACAACCCCCGCCCCCGAAAAGGAAAAAAAGTAAAAGTGAAAAGTGAAAATTACAGATCCGTCACTTGGGACACGGTTCTTTTCCCTCGACCTGTTGAAAGGGGAGCTGCTTACCCTTGGCATATTTCCGCTTCTCTTCCTCATTCATCTGCTCGGCGAGGTCCAGCGTCGGGGGCACCGTGGGAGCACCGGCCGCCGCCGCAGCCGACGATGACGATGTTGGGGCCTTGCCTGCTGGTCTCGGCGTGCCATTGGACGAGACCGACCCCGAGGCAACATTCTTGAGTGGCGAGGCAAGCGTGCGCGTCTGTTCGTGGGTGACGGTCACGACTGGCGAGACGGCCATGATGGCGATTCTGTCGCAGGATGAGAAGGGACGCGTGCCCCTGTGAAGCTACGGATGGGCAGGGGGGTTGGCGGCGTCGAGACGAGCGGCGAGCCTTCGAGGCCCGTTGACAGGCAGCAGGACCTGCTCAGAATTCGGACTGGGCGATTGACAATTTGCCACGTTGATTGTTCAATCGCAGCTTCTGACAGTGCATGCTGGCGAAGTGGTTTTCGATGCAAGTTGGGAGTCGATGCTTCTTTGCTTGCTAGCTTAGCTTACCTTATCTTATCATACTGGCTGGCATGCACCAGACGTGTCGTACAGTACAGAGGTATACATGCACTGTGAACGCGCATGCGTCCGCCCTTGGTGCTGTAATTATCTCCACACTCGCGGGTGGGTGTCAAAGATCTGTGAGCAACTCAGCAGTCTCAAGCATTTTCCCCCAGCACGATGGCTTGCTCGGTCCGGGGAATTAGCCCGCGGGCGTCTCCGGCCCAGTCATGCAGGATCGGCCCTTCATTGTTGTCATGCTTGCTCCTGTAACGCATGTGTTTGTGTAGCACACACCGGGCCCTCGGGCATTGGCGATCAAGGCGACACAAGCTGGAGTCAGGCTTGCGAATCTCATGCCCGCGTCGCGGGATCGTTTGGCATACCGTAACGAACGAGTTTTTTTTTTTAGATTTTTTCTTTTCCACGGGGTCCGCGCGCTGTCTGGTCCTCGCCTCATCGGGTTGTTGCCAGTGAAGCCAAGCCTGCTCCTCCCGCCCTCTGAATGATACGTACATGCCGGGCGTTTTGCTGTCTAGTACCTACTGGGTAGTAAAAGGGCACTCCTGGAAATCTTGGCTTTTGGAGCATGGCCAACAGGCAATGTAAGTAGCTTTCACGTTCATGTACAAGCCAGTCAGTCACCCACTATTCGAACAATGCTGCCAAGCAGACGCCATGACTAGACTCGAGGCCCGTGATCTTTGATATCGAGTGTCGTCCTCGATGAAGGTCAAAACATGCGTGTGCCCAACCTGCAGACCGCCTTGACGCGTGTGCGTAGTAGGGTAGGGAGCGGGGCTCTTGCACGCTCCATCTCTGTTCCTGGGGTCATCGTACCCATCCCCGTCTGATACAAAGTGCCCCAGGGGCACGCACGCAGCTTTGTCTACATTCCGTGCTGTATGTACGTTACTCGGCATCCATCGCAATCGCGATTCCGCTGTGCCCACCCCTCCTCGATCGGCACGCGAAACTTGAAACATTTCAGCGCTTGCCCGTTCTCACAGCATGCATGTGGCCTAATTTTCCCCCCTGCATGTCCGCTTGGCGGCCCACGCATGGCTAGCCCGATCGAAAACCCCCCCGGTCTCGTACGTCATAACCGGCAGCAACGGCTTGTGCGCTACTTACAGTCAGACGCTGGAGAAAACCAGGTCTTTTTTTTCTTTCGCGTGTGTCGTCACTTGTTTTGGCCGGCCACGGGAGCTGAATTCCTTCTACCCTGTCTACTTCATTTGCCGGCGCAATACCTTTTTTTCGCTCCGTTGATTTTGTGTTTTCTCAATTGCCTCCCTTCTTTGGTTCCCTTTTCGTCTTTTCCTTTCTTTTGAGCGGGCAGCGCTTTCACCCGGAAAACACTATTTGGTTGCGTACCTAGCTCAGGAAAGCTAGCCACCCGAGCTTGCTCTGTGTCGTGTCGGGACCGTCTCGGCCACATAGCAGCAGCAGTAGCAGCAGCCGAACAGCCAGAAGAGGAAAAAGAAAAAGAACAGAAACAACTCGACAGTGTGTTTTCGTGGAGGAGAAGGACGGCTATCCTGGCCTGGGGCGACGTACACGCTGCTGGCCAAAAGCGTAGGAAAAGAAGGAAAAAAAAAAGAAGAAAAAAGAGGGAAATTGCGCAGTCAGACCATTGCTCGCCCAGCATTCGATAATAAAAACCCTGCAAATATAACATTTGAAATGGCTGTCTTCGGCATCTTCTCGTACTGGGTAAGTCGAAAACACCGCCAGGTTCATCATCTTCACCATCATCACCACTACCACCACTTCCACCGCCCCCGTAAATCGACCAAACCAAGTTTCAATTTTCAGTGTTTCTCATTCCCTTCCCATGAGCCCCATGCTGACATGGAAATTCCAAGCTGCTGCCCGTCTTCTCCGCCCTCGTTTGGCTGGGCATGCTTCTCGGCCTCCTCCTCTACTGGATCGTCGATCTCCAAAGCCAACACCTCCCGTCCATGGGGTTCAATGCATCCATTGCCTACATCAGCGACATTGGCGCCACCAGTCTCAAACCGCTCTTCATTGCCGGCTCCTGCGTCGTCGTCGTCACGCTCGACATCTCCTTCTTTGCCGAGCGGTGGCTCCGTCACCGCGGGAGGCTCGTGCCGAACCAGTCCACCGGTGAAAAGGCCCTCGTCTGGCTCAGCATCATCTTCGCCATCGCCGGCGCCGCGGGCCTGATCCTGCTCTCCATCTTTGACGTTCTCCACCACCAGAGACTGCATGATGGCTTCTTGTTGCTGTTTATTGCCGGCTATCTTTTGTCCGCTGTCTTTACATGCTGGGAGTACCAGAGACTGGGAATCAGTACGTCGTGTCTTGGTTTTGGCCTTTTATCAAATTCCCCGTCTTGTTTTCGCTACTTTGCCGTTTCTCGTGTCTACCTCTCAGTCGCGTATCAGGGGCCCAGAATGTGCTGACATGGGTCTTTTCCCCGTATGCAGAAAATCGTGACTTTCGGATCCTCCGCTCGTCGTTCTGGATCAAGCTGACCTTCATCTTGGTCGAGCTTGTTCTTGCCATCGTCTTCGCGTCCACCTCGTTTACCCACAATCGCAATGTCGCGGCCGTGTTTGAGTGGATCATCGCTTTCATCTTTACTTTTTACATATTATCCTTCTTCATTGACCTCCGTCCCGCCGTCCACACCCGGAGACACTCGATGCGCTTCGAGAAGCCAGGCGAGGTCGAGATGGGACTGCGCCCAGATGTCCATCATCATGCGGTCAGTGTAACTGGCCCCGGCACCAACGGCACCCCACCGCTGTCGTTGCAGTCTGGCAGCGTCGCTGATAGGAACGCCGGCCACTTTTGACCTGCCGCGGCATAGTCAGCTCAGAAGCTGCAACATATGTATATAGAACCGTCTTTCAGTGATAATGAGCGAAAAGCGCGACGTGGAGCATCAAGTGTTTCTCTTTTCATCTTTTGTTTGGCAGGAGGGTCGTGTACAATTCAAGCATTCATACTATTTATTCCTTTCATTCGTCGCCAAAATAAAATGCACCCAAGAAGTCGGTTGCACGAGACTGCCGTGTGACGACATTTTCGTCCGCTTTGACAAACATTGTTAATACTATGCCGCAGGTACATGTCAAAAGTTGATACTTGGTCACCGCGTACGTATGAAGAAAAACCACGCCAACGCAACAGACATCATACACTGCTTGATTATGTGGTCTCGCGCTAAAGCACAAAACCAGAAGAGAGAGTGCGTAGCCTTTCTGTGTAAACTAGCAGAAAAGTAAAAGCATCTTCCACCACAATGACGCCTCAAAACGTCCCACTCCACTCAGGCTCTGCTGGCCAAGGCCAATCCATGTTCCGACTAACAATAGACTCGAAATTCATTCGTCCTCTGCATTTTCTTGCATCGCCCAGCGCATCCCGAAATCCTGGTTTCGATTCACCCCTTTTACCGGTCCATCTCTTCTCGGAAACGAGAATCGCGCGTCGGGCTGCTGCTGCTGCGGGCAACAGGATCTTCGATGGGCTTGGGAGGTTCGATGCTGGCTTTGCGGCTCTGGCGAGTCTCCTCGATCCCGTCTCCCAGCTCCCGTTCTTCTTCGAGCGGAGTGCTCAGCGGGCTCACGGCCGCGGGCTCTTCATCGGCCTCGTCTTTGCCAGTCTCAGTCGAGGTCTTGTCTTTGACCGCAGCTTCGCCCTTCTCGCTTGACGTCGGCTCGTCCCTGGTCTTTCCTGCTAGGGCTACTTCGTGCATGCTAGTGGTCCGGTCCTCAAGACTCACAGCGCTGCCGTTGGCGGCGGGAGCGGCAGCGTCTTTGTCCTTTGCTGATCCACCACCAAACAGACTGCGCCGTTTTTTGTCGTGTTCGCCAAACGACTTGCCCCGTGAGAAGCGATTTTTGATCCATCCTTTTACTTTCGATGTAGGCGAACTGGATGCTGAACTCCGACGCTGAGACGCGGTCGACTCGATGTTGGTCTCGACAGTTGGCCTCTGTTCCCGCACGTCGCTCTGTGTTGCAGCAGCTGCTGCTGCCTCGCCGTTGGCTGCCTCGCCATCGCCAAGATTGTGATTTTCCTGCTGGGATGTTGACGTCACAGCGACGGCAGCGGGAATAGACTTGGACTTCCGTTTCTCTTCTTTTGCCTGGCGCTTCTGCTCTGCCTTGGCGTTCTTCTCCTCGTCCTTCTTGGCCTTCTCTTCCTGCTTTTCCTTGAGTTTCCTGGCCTTTTCTTCTTGCTTATCTTGTTCTGCATAACTGTTAGCACCGTGTGGAATTGAACACGTGGGGGCTCCTTCCGGTCTCACCTTTGGTTTTTTTAACAATTTCTTTGGCCTCGCGATCTCGAGTTTTCTGCTTCTCCGCCTCCTCTCTTCTCGCCTGCTCCTCTAATTTGAGCACTTCTTGTCGCTCGCGTTCATTCTCAGCCTTGTCGTTGATATCGTCAAGGACTGGTTGAATCCGTTTCGAGGCAATGGCATCAATCTCAGCCTGCGTCATGAACTTCCCTCCTCCGACGTCAATCTTCCCCTTTTCCTCCGTCCGTGATTCGAATCGAGCTTGGGCCGCTTTTTGAGCCTTGGCCTCCCAGTCCGTGATCAGACTAGGATTAGCTCGGCCGGTCTCCGCGTATACCTTTTCATCCATGCCGTGGAGACGAGCCTTTACGTTTCTCTGCGCCGCGGCCAGAAGCGCTTCACGGTCCTTCTCTCGCTTCTCTTTATCTACTTGTGAGAGCTTGCTTGAGAACATGGACATCTGATCGCGTATCTTTTCAGATTCTCGTCGGTCATCCAACGAGGTGTCGCTGTCCGAGCCTCGGCGACGAAGCTTGCTTATCATTGATGATCGGTTCCTGGGGGTATTCTGTTCGTGTCCATAATATTCCTGGTACTCTCTGCTCTGATGATATTCGTCGTGCAATTTGGCAAGGCGTGCCTGAGCTTGCTTATACGCAGCATCTTGGAGGTTCACATACGGATTGGTCTGCGTCGTTTCGGCTTCCTTGGCTTGGGCGCTTTTGGTCTGCTCCACCATGATTTGCTGCCTGGCATACATCTTTTTCGCCATCTCCACGGCCGACTGATGAATCTTCTCGTTGTAAGTGCGCTCGTCGACCTCGGGTTTGACAGGGGGGTTGGCCGTGAACATGTTCCGCGTCATGGTCGTGACGGAAACGGCGCCTGCCTCCTCTAGCTTTGGTTTCGCCTTCATGGACTGACGATGGGCCAAAGTCGCACGATTGAGCGCGCTGACGGCTGCGCTGGCCTCGGAAGCCTGCACGTCCTTGAGACCCGTGATGCCGATGGTCGAGGCGGGACGATTCATGGCACCCTTAGCAGCCATGAGTGACTTATTCCCTGGTGGAGTCTGAGGTCGTTCCGCCTTTTTGGTTGACTGAGAACGGTTCAGATTGAAAGCTTGAGTCGCGGCGGAGCTGCCGTGTCTCGAGCTCACTGGCTCTTGAGGTGAGGATGAAGGACGACTGGCGTGAAAAGCTTGGTTCGCCGCCGAATTGCCCCAACTGTCCTGAGATGGAGCCGACTTGACGGGAGCAGACTTCTTGGGATCAGACTTTTTGAGAGCTGCTCCGGCGGAGCCGACCGCTAAGAGGGCAGCTTTGTGGCCGTCCGATTGAACGGAGGGCTCCCACTGAGGGGACATTTTGTAGTCTTTGGCGAGAACCGCCGCGGCAGAGGCCGAGGACGAGGGATCTGGCTTCCAAAGGTTGACAGGTTTCTGGTTCGACCATCCGAGCGATGCGGCGGCACTGGCGGCAGCGCTGTCGGGGGCCAGGCCAGACGATGGGAAGCTCGGTAAGCTGCGCGGGTCGGCGTACTTGATTCGACCTGAGTTATTTTGCACTGGGGAAGTTGAGCGTTAGCTTTTTCTGGGCAGCACGCAATTGGGATGGAGAAACGTCGAGCCCCGCCACCTGACGAGCCTATACGGTAGTGAGGCGCATGTTCATCTGCACTTTCTCTTTATGTTGTTTTCCCCTCAGCCATGATTGGCAGTTGCAGTGCTTGTAGTCCGCATAACCTTTGCAGTGCAACGTGCCGAGCATAAGGGAATAGGAAAAGTCACTCGACTTTTAAATCCGCCCAAAATTGTGCATGCGAACAACAACACAAGTCTCTTTGTCCCGTTCGCGCGGCCAACGCAATACGTACAAGTCGGCGGCGCCTGTTGCGCCGGAGTTTTGGCGGCTGCCATCACTGTGTCTTTCGAGTATCGGAGTCGATGTGGTTGCGTCGCGGGCTGCTCGGGAGGACGGTCTCTTGTCCGCCGCTGTACAAGCTGATCCTCTCGCAACGAGGAACAAGCTATCAAGATTTCCTCACGATCTTCCTATATCTTGGGAAAGAAATCATCAATGTTGCTGCCATGAGCATGGTCCATGAGATCGTGCTGCTTACGAGCTCGCTGTCACTGCCAGCGGGATGAATGGGCCGTTTGAGTCTGGACCTAATTGTTGGCCCTGAGATGACGAGTCTGAGGCGCAGAAGTCGGAATATGAAGCACAAGCAAGAACCTCTTTCCTCCTTGACGAGGGGGAGAGAATGGGGTTTAGTTGCTTAATTATACCGGTTCACGAGAGACATGGTGTGCATGGGGCGGGCCTCAGTTTGGTTTTATTCCAAATGTAAGACCGGGCTGGCCTGGGCGGCACCCCTCTAGCTTCACCATCGGCCTCTACATATGCACGTTGATGGTCGGGAATATCGACTCGGCTCCCCTTCAGGCCCACCGACTCAGTTCCAGCCAGTCTCGCCATAACCCCAGATGGCTTGATGATGTGACGTCATGGAGACCCTCCGGTAGATCTGGCGGCATGACGCTATCATCCCAGGCCAACAGGGACCCTTGCACTGGCTTTCCAAGTCCAGACTTTTTGGTCTACCCGCGCGCACAATCCCGATTTGGCCAGTCCATGGAAATGGTCGCCCATAAGAGGAATGTCTTCCTGACGTGTATACAAAGTCGTACAAAGCAGAAGTCTTTGATCCAGTCGCCATGCCTGACCACAATGGAAGCCTTTGTGCAGCGCAACTCCGATCGCGATGATACGCGACAGTCTCCAAGTGCTGATCCCGAGTCAAAACGTACGGGCGACCGTTGGAGGCAACGGTGGACCATGGCAGGTACGTACTGTAGTGTATGGAGCGCGAGCGAACGCCGCAAATGCAGTAGTCACTAAATGCCATGGAGCTGCCGACAGATTGCCTTTCCACTGAGCCCGTCGCTGGCAATTTCCGGTGGACCTTGCCCAATGTAGAATGACCCTCGCAACGCCCTAGCGTACTTTACTTAGCTTTCGCCATGCCTTCCCGGCGGCGGCGGCAGCAGAGGAGTGATACAGGCGTATGTTGTGCTCTGAGAAACATGGTAGCAGTCAGACGTCAGCCGACAGGTGTCAAACACAGCTGCGCAGGGTGTCAAGACAATGGGGCTAATCAGACCTGTGGTGGTGGTGGCAGTGGTGATGACGATGATTGTGATGACGACGGGTTCCTGCTGCGTCTCCAAATCGGGGTGACGGGTCGTCCAGTTCGCCCAGTCTGCAGGTCGTCATGTTCCCACCCCGAGGAAGCTTTCTCTGCTTGTCATTTCTCTCATTTCCATTTTGGCTGCGACGCCAAGAGCCCGCATGAGCGGCAGGCAGGGCAGGCTTCAACGCTGTTTACTGGCTGATTAAAATTGGCTCCAAGCACCACGCGGTCGTGCCGCAGTTGGAATGGCTTGACTCAAACGAGTGATTATTGATGACGTAGCTTGCCGACTCAGAGTCCCCATTCTGTCAATAATAACGGGGCCTCTGTCTTGGATCACGGTCGCAATCTGAATCGTCACATCAAGAAATCTGGCCGCGCCTGAGAGATTATCCACCGCCGGCTAGTTCCACTCAGATGATCGTCGGGGTGCGCGCGCGTTCAGGGTAGCGTCGCGTCGGCCGTTTGACGAGGTTTGCTACCACCCATCGAATTGACTGCCGGCCTCTAAGAAGCGCTGATGTGGTCGTTTTGTCGTTTGATATTGAATTTCCATCACTTTCATGTTTAAGGCAGGGCGGGAGAGGCCTGTTGATAATGCTATGTTCGCATGGAAAATAAAGCGTTGTGTGTATTCAAGATGTGATGGGGGTGTCCAATGCCGTGCGATTGACACATTTTCTCGGTCAACTTGGATAAACTCCACTGTGACGATAGACACGCGGGGTCACGCACCACGAGCCGTTCCTCATCTGAGCTGTCGGTGCGCCATATCGCATATCCGCAGAGATGTCTGATTCCCGCCCGCTGCAGCACGTAATCAACTTCAGAGACGTGGGCGCGACGATTAATACGTATCTGGGTCGAAGGTGAATGGATAAAGGCCCAAATCACGAACATACCGCAACGCTTACACCCTGGCAGGCGAATTCGAGAAGGTGTAATTTTTCGTTCTGCTAGACCTGGTATGTCTTTGGTGAAGCATGCCCGGTCCCTGAAACTAATTGCCTTTTCGACAGACGATGCGTCCGCAGAAGATGCGGCGATCATCAGAGATGAGATGGGCATTGCAACCATCATAGACCTTCGAACGCAGTGAGCCCGCCTGGGAAATCGGCATGCTCGTGCCGTTCATCTGACATGTCCGACAGGACCGAGCTCATCAGGCAAGCGGAGAAATTGTGCCCGTCAACTCGCGACAGGGCACTCTGGTCCTGGTTCCTCCCCAGCCCTGAGTTGCCTCGCATTGAGGGAATTCGATATGAAAATATCAAGATCACCGGTCGGCCGTTGGAAAGACATCTGCTGCGCCAATTGACTTGGTTGACATTTTTGTAAGTATCAACTTTCCGTTGCGATTCCTACAGACTGACTGATTTGATTCATATGTCGCAGCAAGGTCATCTTCTTTTTCATCACCGGCTATCGCATTGATGCCGTGAGGTTAATCGCGACGGAAGCCATGCTGCCTCGAGGCCTTCTTGGCTTGGGCACCGATACGATTGATCATTCCGGAGCCGAGATTCGTCAGACGCTTGCCTTCTTCGCATCGGCACAATCTCTTCCGGTTTTGATTCACTGCACGCAAGGCAAGGATCGGACAGGTACGTTGATACAGGACCTGGCGTTTTCTGAACAGACCCTGATGTCAATACATGTTGCCTAGGGTTGATCATCATTCTTGTCCTGATGATTCTCGATATTCCTCTAGATGCTATCGAGCATGATTACACCCTCACTGATTTCGCTCTGGAGGCGGAGCGGGAAGAGAGGCTGACTGAAGTACGGCAAATTGGACTGACGGACGACTGGGTCCGCACATATCCGCACATGATTACTGGCCTCAAGAGGCATCTGGAAGACAAGCATGGTGGCTTGGAGTCCTATCTCGATGGGATTGGTTTCGATGAAGCGCAACGGACAAGTCTTCGCCGACTTCTCCTTTACTAGCTCGGCAAGATTGCAATGCATTACGGGGATGCCGAGAATGACCCAAGATCGAGGACTCTCTGCTCAAGAGTATCTTGTCTATAGTTTTCTGAATCGGCCTTGCAGCCAGCATCTGTACATTTTCAGCTTCTCGGCGCGATTAACTATCAGCCGTCGGTCGACCCCCAAATTATCGATCTCAAACCCAGGAGGCTTTTCTCTGGGCTCGATGTCGCCAGGAGAAGTGCAGTTTCTCCAAATGGCAGCCAGCTCGTCCTGGTCAAAGAAGTAAACTCGAGTGCCATCCCCTCTTATGTAGAAGTTCTCTTCGAGATACCGTCCCTTGCGGAAGCGAACCTGAGCAAGATCTCCTCTTCCATAGTCCCGGAAGCAGACCACGCCGCCAGGTTTCAGCACTCGATACACGTTCCCGACGGCTTGGACCCATTCTCGGGGTGACAGTGCAGAAAATACGAAAACCATAATGGCAACATCTACGGATGCTTCGCTTAATCCCGGAGGAAGATCACCTGCTGAAACATCCCAAACATCGGCCTGAATGAAGTTTGTGTCATACATTTTGTGACCGCGCATAACTTCTACAGCATTTCTGGAAAAGTCGCAGGCATGTATCTTCAACTCCGGGTTTCTATTGTTGGCAAGAATAGGAAAGGCTGTGTTTCCAGCGCCCGCCCCTATTTCGAGAAGCGTCTTAGGCCCAGCGTCTTCCTTGGTAACCTCGGCTAGAACGGGAAACTCCTGCTGAAGCCATTTTCGATTTTTGAAAAAGTTGGCCGTATTGTTCTTATAGAACTGATCCCACCATTTCGCCGGGTTGCCGTTGAATCTGCCTTCACCACGGTGTCAGTGTATGCAGCGTTTATCGAGCCCCGTCAGAGAGACAACGGCTGCTTGCAATCATGCGGAAGAAGATTTCAGGTACGATCAGATGGGAGCGAAAGACTTGTGAAGGAATAGATTTCATCAGTAGATTCAGATGAACTATGCATTGCTTTGTGATCATCATAGTACCAGGGTAAAACAGTGGTAGAAAAACCAGAAGCGATATTGAGTTGAAAGCAGTATCAAAAAAAAACCAAATGACTTACCCTTGTCGAAATCAGAGACAGGTGACTGTCTTTGCATCTCGAATTGACGTTCGGCGTATTCTTTGTACGCGTCGTCTGTTTCAACGTGATCCCAAGCGTTGAACTCGAAAACGTCGTCTCCTTCTTCAAGAAAACGACTCCCGAATTGGAACGGATCGGTGCGCTTCGAATTTCGCGCTGGGTCGTGTGATCTATGTGCAGGCACTTCCGCATTGACGTGGCCATCGTCGATCTTCAACGCAGCCATGTTATCAGCGGCGGTGCTTGTGCCAGAATCAAGCCCGCCAGGAACATCCCCTGACGTAGCTGTCATCTTCAAAAGAAGAACATGCGATGGCTTGCGACATGAATATTCGACTGCACCCCGAACCGCTGGCCACGAGGGCCTTTTCGCGCTTCCTTGAAAGGAGGAACGAAAGCCCCTGGACGGGTCAAGATAAGTTGTGAAAAGAAGCGAAAGAAAAGGGGATTTGAGAAAAAAAAAGAGAGAGACCCCGTTTTCTGTACATTGTCCCGAATGCTTTGGTGGGGAGCATGTCCTTGGATTTCATTGGTTGCGCATAGCGGGTTCGGAACTTCCCATCCTCCGCGTGAGCGGCAGGTGCCGTCTACGGTCACCGCATAACACGTCCAGGTACCCTAGCTACTCCATGGTTTGGTCGATAATAACCCTCCCCTTCGCAACTGTTCGGCTTCTTCACTTCGGCGCGCAGATTGATAACGATATTGCATCAAAAGTGACACAAGCCATGACTCGCTCTCTGCTTGAGCCAGTTGGCAGCCTCTCTCCCCAGGAGACTCTCCGGCTTGCCCAACAAGCTCCTGCAATTTTGCGCAAGAACCCAAAAGCCTTCTCTTCGTCACCTTTGGCTTCCTTGTTCTCTAGTTCAGAGACTGCCGAAACTTGGACAATATACGAGAATTTGATGATAGTGTGCTTACGGGTCGGTGACGATGCAGCTGCGAATGAATGCCTGGGAAGAATAACTGCTCGGTTCGGCGAAACCCACGAGCGTGTTTTGGCACTGAGAGGGCTGTTTAGAGAGGCAACAGCGTCAAGTTCTGCAGATTTGCAGAAAATATTGGATGAATACGAAACACTTCTTCAGGAAAACGACGCAAACATCGTGAGTGATCCCGAATCCATGGTCTAGGACTCCTGAAAGCAATTTACTCACTCCGGGACAGCCTGTGTTGAAAAGGAAGATTGCCCTGCTACGGTCGACGGACAGGCTTTCCGAAGCCATCACAGCTCTGAACTCGTTACTCGAAATTTGCCCCACCGACCCCGAAGCCTGGGCTGAACTTGCCGATATGTACGTTTTCCAAGGGCTTTACCCCCAGGCTATATTCGCCCTAGAGGAGGTCTTAATTTTCTCGCCCAACGCATGGAATGTTAGTCAATGAATCACCTCAGCCCTCGCATGTCAGAGCGCTCACACTTTCATAGATACAAGCTCGTCTCGGCGAGGTATCGCTGATGGCCGCCTCAGTCGGCTCGGAAGGTGGTCCTTTCAAGCACTACGCCGAAGCATTGAAGCGATTCTGTCGAAGCATAGAGCTCTGCGACGATTACTTGCGTGGTTATTATGGGCTCAAGCTTGTAAGTTTCCTCGAACAGACCTTGACCGGTCACGACACTGACAGACCACCAGACCACCGATAAGCTGCTAGACAGCGCACCCAAGTCTAAAAAGGACTCCGAAGGATTTTCCTTACCTGAGACAGCAACCGTCGAGAAACTCAACCAAGTAGCCACAGAAAAGCTCGCGAATATTGTGCGAAGGTATTCGGCCAACGAACGTGGGTGGCAAGGATACGAAGCTGCTGAGATTGCTGCGGCCCGAGAGCTTTTGGACAGCGTATCTGCCAGTATTGTTCGTTGAGAGAACATGGGGCGTTAGGACCGGCGAACAGCCCGTAACGCGGCAATATTGCGGTACCGCTCGCATTTATTACTTTTAGCAACATCGTCAGCGTCATCAACATCATGAAGGCGACTGACGACACCGGGGGAGAGTGTCCCTAATATCGAACAACTTCGACATCAATGCTGCAGGGCTTGATCCATTCCCGCCTCCCCGCAAGAGCACCCAAAATCAAATCTGGAATAAGGACCCATTGAGCGGCATTGCTTGACCATCATGAACCGATTGCTGGGTTCATTTTCGAGTAGAGCCGGACCAGTCTCCCATCCAAAGGCAGGCTTACTCCGTTTGTTAGCTGCGGAGACACTGGAACGCACGACCTGGGCCAGCATGTTTCACGAGAGAGTGGTAAATTCCAGGTCATGTTCACTACGCATTGGGCGTTCGGAGTCAGATTGATAATGTATGTGCCTGTTTCCAAGGAAATATAGTTTTATAATGTGGCCATATCATTTTGACACATACATTTCGATCGCCTCATCACAGCCACTATGCGTGGGCCAGCAAAGATGGAACTTCGGTACGTTTTTGTGACGCTGCCCAATCGAAGCCAGCGCATAGCCAGCGTATAGGCGATTGCACGTTCAAAGTCCAGGACCGTGATGCCACACATTGGCAGCCGGGAAGTACCCCTGCCTGGATGTGCAACCCACCTTTCCAGCCCATGTTGCGAGTATTGCTGAAGGAACTCCAATCGCGTATCCGGCAATCGCGTGTCTGAGAGTCTAGTAAGAGCATTGCCATCAGACTCCAGGAGGAGGATAGACCTGTCTGTCAAGTACGAGGCATTTCACAAAGACATGTACAGCAACCGTCGTTCCAATCCTACCTATAATCGCAGGGGTCCGAACACGCAATCTCTGCGAGAAGGAGCCGGAGGGCGAAAGAAGCGTGTCACAACACGGATCAAACCAGCCGACGCCGTTCATTGGCGAAGCGGGGCATAGGACGGAAGGGCGAAGGGCTCTCCGCCTCTGCGAGATGACGATGTCTGATGCGGATAGCGCACCCTTTGCCCTAGAGCCCATTGGCGCTTCGACCGACGGTCAGGCTGCTGTTCAGGATGAAATGTGACAAATAGCGCTGCAAGGCAAGCATGGACTTCTGAAAGCCTTCATTTCTTGTAACCTCCGACGAGTGGCCGAGCACCAAGAAGAACAACATATTGGAATATTTGACCCAACAGAATGACATCTCACAATGATGCTGACCAGGCTAACTCATCGTCCACACTGGAGGCGAAACCCTCAAAAACCGTCTTGAGCATGCACACACCAAAGGGCAAAGAGCGGCCCCCCCCTGACATCCCTCATATCAACTCACGGTTTCGAAGTGGTAGCTCACCAGACCTTCTCTCCTAAGACGTGGGCTTTGATTTCATCAGCTGCCACGGATCTGCACACCAAAAAAAAAAAGAACTGCAGCGCGTATGCTCAGATTGGGCTTCGGCCGCGTACCCTTGGTGATGTCTCCGAGGTAGACACATCGTGCTCTATTCTAGGACACAAGCTACGCATGCTCCTGTTCTGCAGTCCGGCCAACATTTCTAAAGCCCTTTGTCTGGGTGCCAAAGCGGTGGGTATTGGGCGTGGCCCTTTATTTGCCCTGAATCATGGTCTCGAGGGAGTCCGCCGATATATTGACAGTAAGTTTGCCACATCGCTTCCACAAACTATCACAAAGATAGACTAATGCATGCCGTCTCATCAAGTTCTGCGGGACGAGCTGGAGACAACTATGAAGATGTGCCGGGTTGGAAGCCTGAACCAAATTCACCCCCGTTATATTAACGCTCTCGAGTTGGATCCTTTTGTTCCAATCATCAAGGACGCGTGGCACGTAAGGAGCAGGGAAAGCCGACTCTAATCTCTTGAAAATACCGTTATCGGCACGGGTACAAGGCGGGTTGGGTCAAGCAGTAACATTGAGAACGTAGATCACCGAGTTTCTCCCTGGTTGTCGACAAGCCAATCGATCTTCGTTGAGACGGGCTGTTAAGTAGCACTAGGAGTGGTGTCAGAAATTTCTGCGATGGCCTAGTGCCTTGGTCTGTCGGCCAACTCAATAGATTGCCTGCGGCCCTGTCGATTTTCACGGTGCTCTCTGGACGGGGTCTCCCGTGATGGCCGGCGTGGACTGGCCCGCCCGAGCTTTCGGTTCTTTATAAATCGATATGTCATGTACGTGCTCACGGAAACGACCGCCAAGGCCGCTGTAGGGCAAGGTCAGCATTGGACGCCAAATCAGAACGCGTCTTCTGGTTGAATACTTGCCGACACCACCCAAGACGACTCCAGCTACGACCAGCGGCGAGCCCGTTATGGACGAGCCGTGGTCGGCGCCCCCAATGTCTGTTGAAACCTGGCTGCTTGTTGGCAACGTCGAGGCAGGTGTCGAAGTCAGCAGGGTGGAGCTGGCCGTCGTGTAGGAAGTTATGGTTGAAGAGATGCTCGATGCTCCACCGGAGGCTGTCGTGGCCGCATCAGAATGCGATGTACTCGGGCGGGTGGAAGACGCGACTGGGCTCAAAGTCGAGACACCCTCGCTCCTCGAAGACGACGTTGTGTAGCGGTAAATGGTGTCAGTCCGCGTATCTGAAGCACAAAAGTACAACGAGTATCCATCTAGATTGGGATCATCCCTGAAGATGTTCGTCTGGCAGAACGGAGCCGCCGATCCAGTGCTCCAGCCCGCACGTTAGCAAGTCGGGCTCGCTGACCAAGATCCTGTCTTTGCGCCAAAGAAACAAGCTTCTTCCCTTACCAGGTCATGACTAGAGCATCATCGTTGGTTCGGCCATCGTTGGATGCTCGCTTGTCTATGCATGTCGTAGAGAGCACACAGGCCCCGGTCGTTGGACTCCAACAGCACCCAACCAGGCTGTTGGCGGCATCTTTTGCGCATTTCTGACCCGGAAAACACGCCAGGGGTGACTCTGTCCCCAAAGTATGTCAATAGAGCCCACTGGGGGGGTCAGATATCACGCTCTCGTACCGGGATTTCCGTCTACCCAGCCGCACGTTTCCGCTGCCTTGCCCCGGTCACTGTGAGAACCTCTGAAACCCATCACTTGGGGATTCTAGCGTATATGCCCGCCTCGTGAGGCGCTCCTGGAATCCGTCGCTAGGTCCCAGGCTCCGACTTGCTCGACTCGACGTGTACTTGGCGTGTTGTCATGAGGGAAGGAACCCTGAAGCAGACTATTGATACGTTGAATACGGAAACAGGCGCAGATGAAGGACTCGATGAGGTCTCCGTGAGTCGACGGGAGTCTTTGAACCCCATGAGCCGCAAATGACAGACCGCCTTGTGTGCAGGGAATCACTTGGCGTGTGCATGTTTGTTTGGTCGTACGTTGAGTCATTTGCCGCAGCCACGTCTGTTTGCTTGCCTTGGTGCTTCACAACCCCTAACGTCTGGATGATTCGTAAAACATCGGGAAGGTGATTTAACGTGCTTCGACGTCGCACACCTCCTGATAAGATGAGGTTGATTGCATCGGTGGCACGATGGACTAACCACGACACAATGACGCTCGGCTCTTGCTGAGTTTCTCACCGGGAACTTCTTCCCCCCTTCCCTTTCGAGTGCACCAACAATCGGCTGGGTGAAATAACCTCCAAAAACATGAACGTGCACTTATTGTACATGAATGTTAATGAACATCAGGCAGATGTCGGGCATCGTGGCACACAGCCCGTCAGGAACATGATCATTTCATCTGCACTCAGGAATATCTGACGGGCGTAGAATTTGTATTATAGCGTAATGACGTCTTATGAGAAACGTGCACGGCAAAGCTAGGAATTGGCGTGCCCTTGGACACTCTCCATGCTACATCTCATCTGGCTGCCTGTTCGTGGACCTTGATTCTTCTAGACTGTAGGGCTATTTTATTAGGACGACGGCCTTGGCAAGTGGCGGGAGATCTAGCTCCCCCTCTCGTCCTACATTTATTACGACAAAGTTTCTAGATTGCCGTCAAAAGCGCAGTTGATATTTTCCGGCTTAGCCGAAGGCACCTCAGCAGATTGAGCGACCGGTATGATTTGGCTAGATGCGGCGCACGAGACTGCACGTCCCTTGGAGCCCGATTCTTTCATGGCAACGCATTGCAGTATTGACCGCTGCTCAGAAAGGCAGCGAGATGAATGCGTCCAGATATCGAGCGGATGGCCGCAGTGGTCTCAATTGAGCCGATTTCGTCTTCAACCAAGCTTTCATTTTGAGGATGTATCGAAACCAACTCGCACAATAAGACTGAAAAGACTGCAAACTAATCGCAAGCATAGTGCAAGCTCGCAATGTCTCATCGTCACTCTTCGCCCAACCATGACAACGCGCCATGCGGAACGAATCTATATGACTCTCATTGCCCAGAGGGAATCACGACCGAGGAGCATCGATTCATATTTGGGACTGAAGTGAGCGTCCCGCAGCGCCGCTGCTTTGCTTCCCTCCTGTCTGCCTTCCTGAGACAGACAACTGCTCAATGCAAAACCGCAGTTGCGGAGCCTTGAAGCTGCCGCTTTGTGAAGCCCACATGCTGGAGCAGACTGTCCTTGCAGCAGGTACAAGTTCATGACAAATGCTGTTCAACTTGTCAAAGCCTTTGGAACTTGGTCACCTGCAATAATCTTTCGTCACCGGCAGGCCACCGTCGTTCTCTACGTTCTTATCTACGCTCTGCCGGCCGAGCGATCTGGAACTTGGTCGATTCTGCAACGCCGCTGAGGTGCTTGCGGAGTCGAACTGTCCAAGGCACATGAAGTGCGGAGAGTCTAAGCTTTCCTGGTGTTTGAACTCCGTTTGACCCAGTTCTTGACGCGATGCATGCCTTCGGTGTGCCCGTGATAAGACCTCTGAACGGTGGGGACTTTCGCAACTGGTCCGTCGATGATTTCCCTCCCTCAGTGAACATCGTGGGCGCATATTCGACGGAGCTCATCATGAAGACGCCATGTGGTAGAGAGGGTCGACTTATTGTGTCAATCTCAATGTTTCCCGCCTTTTTGAGAAACTCATTCGAAAGCTGGACGCCACAGACAAAGATTAAATCGTCGGGAAGACTAGGAACGGGGCTAGAACAATGCATGGG
>JAPFUF010000459.1:0-21810 GCA_030780645.1 Aschersonia sp. MBC 508 | reverse complement strand
TTTTTTTTTTTTTCTCTCCCTCTCTCTCACTCTCTCTCCTTTGCTATGGCCCCCCCGTCCGGTCTGGCTGTGTTTCGCAGGGGAAACGATTGGTGGAGCTGGGATCGATAGCCAGTGATCTTCTCCTGTCTTGCCTGGGCTGGACCGGAGCAGTGATATAGACAAAGCTCCCAGAATAGAACACAGCAGTAATTTCAATCCTATCCGGCGCCGCGGAGAACAAAGAAGAGACAGAGGGGGTGCAGCGTTGCGAGGTTGGTGGCCCTTGTTGCGTTGCGAGGAATGCTTAGATGGAATGGTAATAAGAATGAGTGAGGGATGCTGGGGGCTGGGTCAGGGGGGCAGCACTCTGGCCAACTGAGAGAGGCGTTGTGATCAATATGGGCTGGAGGGGTTGGTTCGATTGGTGGAGGCTCGCCCGCCGGTGAGCACGATGTGAGGCGGCGGGCACGGCAGGCAGGGCAGGCAGGGCGTACTTGTTGAACTAGCACAAGCTTCTTTGCGCCGGCGGATGCGGGGCACACGACTGCCAGTGGTGTATCGTTGCTCTCTGTACGTCTGTGTGTCGTGCACCGAGCATGCGATGCGATATATCTCCTCCTCGTTCTGCGTTTCTGAACAGATCAATGTCTTCCGCTGCTCGCCTGCGAATCGGCCCCTGGTGCGGAGCTTCGGGCTGCAAAGTGGGCGCGTCGGTTGATCACGGTCGGTTGGGGCCCACTGCAGGGGAAAGCTTCTGACCTTGTGCTGAGGAGCCTCTCCGCATTCAGAGCTCCAAAAGACGCCAGACGAAGGGCGCAAAGATCCTCCTCGTCTCCCGTCACCCCCAAAATTGCTTTGGCACTGTGATGGTAGTAGCAGTCGTAATATATCTGACCCGGACGACGCGCCCAACCGGTTGACCTGTGGAACGACGGTGATGTCAGTCTCTTCTGTCGATTCTGGGCGTCGTCTTGTTCTGAGCGCCTCGCAGAAGTGGCGTGGGTGGCCCGAGGCCAAGACTTGCTAATACCGTGACCTCGTGCCCATCATCAATGCCTGCCTTGTGACAACATCACTTGATGATGACGATGGTACCGCTGGTCACGACCAACCGCTGCATGCAATGTGTGCTTCCCTTTGCCGACCTGTAGCAGTGGGTGGCATTGCTGTGCCGAAATTTGCCTGACCGTGCTTTGAGATCCCGAGTGCGCACGTACACATACTCACCTTGCAAAATTGCTGCTTGTCAATTGATCAACCTACTTCAGGGAGCACCTGGGGAGCGATGGCTTTGTCGTGCGTGGTTGGCGCTTGTTCTCAGCCAAGCGGCTTCAATGGCTAGCTCTCCTCAGACAGCTTCAATTCCAAAAGCGGGGTTTAAGTACCTTGGGAAACGACCCAGTGTGTTTTGCCATTTAGAAAATGTCACAGCCATAGCCCGAAGAGATCGTCGAGTACGCAATGCACATGGCCACGGGACCTGCTTTTTTTTTTCATGAGCCACCGTAAATGTGAGGCATAGGACGTCACCGCCGTGGCCCGTACCTGGTACCGCACGCAGGCGGAGCGTGTGCCGCCCTGCACATGTACTTTGCCCATCATCCTCTTTTCCCGGTTAGCTTCTCGAATCAATCACCACGAGATGCCGCCTGGGCTGCACAGATTACCACATCCTCCACGCCTACCTACGCGCATCGACCCTGACTGGCGCTGACTTTCTCTGACGAAGCACGTTGCACTAGTTCAGAGAGACATGAGCATCATTGACGGCATCTTGCAGAAGCCCGGCCTCCCTCCGCCTCAACATTGAAATTCGATGAATGTGTGTACGTATGTTCGTACCAGACTGGACCGACTGGACCCGCAACGTTGGGTTTGGAGTGCTCATGTGCTCAATTTTGAGACGGGCAGCATGACGCTAAAAGAAACCGGCAAGCGGAAGTCAGGAAAAGACCTGGACCATGTTGGTCCCGGTCGTCGTGTGGCCCGCTGTCTACTGCAAGATGTGCATCAGACCACGGATGCAACGCACGGAAACCATTGAGCCAGCCTGGCTAACTGCCAACCTAGGGTATAAGGTAGGAGGAGAGGAAAGGTGCGTGGGAACAGACGCCAACCTTGGATCATGCCGTTTTAGACAATCCGCGGAGAATTCCTCAGCCAATCCTAAGCGGCAGATCTTGGTAGAACACACAGATGACAGTCTCAAATATAAGCAGTTGCACAGAGTGTTTGAGGAATGGAAGAAACCCGAAGCTGGGAGCTGAGGTTCCAATCTGCGGGCGCATCGACATCTGGCTTACTGCAGCAATTGGTCATCTGGAGCCTCCCAGATTTTTGATTTTTTTTTATTCTATTTTTTTCGATCCGTCGTGCGCCCACAGCCTTGGGTCTCGCGCGCTGTGTTCGTACAGTAGTCCTAAGGCCATTCGGGAAAAGGCTTGTTGTCCCAGAGCTAGCGCGGCTTGTTGCATCGTGCAGCTACAATGTCGTGTTCAAGCTGCGTCTCTTCAGCCAGTTTGGGGGGGGGGAGGGGTGGTGGACTACCGACTCTGCAAGGACAGGGCCAGAAAACCCCTCATATAACCTTTGGTCTTTTCGACTCCCTCGTGGCCATTCGTGTCATTGGCATTCGCAATTGAGACTCCGCACCAACGGACCACGCAGACGGCAAATGCAAGGGCTGCCATGCTCTACGCACCCAGCGACACGTCCGTCCTTCGTAACCCTTTCTAACATGTGCCTACGCAGCCGTTACGTTTCCCCTTTTGACGATGTTCATTATGGATCTCATCTCCCCCTGCCCTGCAGACCACCTTCGCCCTTGTCTGGGCCGACTTGCTGGACATGGAAAGAACGCGGTACAGTAATGTCTTGTCACCTGACGCCAGACAGGGCTTGGGTGCGATGGGCCTTGGCTCAATGGTCGACCAGCCTATCATCTGTTCCCTGCTGATCTAATCTCGGATCTTTGTTACAATCGACCAGACGTGCTCTGCTTCACTCGACGCTACCTTTTTCGGCGAAGCCAGGTTGGGTCTGGCTTCATAAGTAGGACGGTTCCAGGCCGGCCGGACAGCCTCTGCACCAATGCGCCGAGTTCTGGGCCCCGAAACTTCACTCAGGAGTTCATTCGTCTTCAGCGACCATGAGCAATTGCATTTAGCTCTAGAACTGACAATGATTGCCATCTCCTTTCTTTGCATTCCCATCCATCACCCACACCACTGATGTTTAGATACGGTGCAAAACGGTGAGCTCTCAATTTGAAAACGTCTTCTCTTGCGCTCGCTGGTTTGGGATGACGTCAATTCTTCCTCAAAGGCGGCGTCAGCACAAACTCGCTTGTCCATTCGCGGGCGCACCACAGTCAGGGTTGTAAAGCACAGCGTGACAGGAGATGCTGTATTAATCAATCGCGCGTCTATGCGTCGCCGCACACCTCCCCAGTTGCTTGGTTAAGCTAGATACTTTTCTGCCTTCTTTGTCCACGTTGCCCGAACCGATTGTCTGGCACGTCCCGAATAGTCTTCCCAACTGCGCGCATTCCTCAAACCTTGATTTTTACGGCCAACAAAACCTGCAGGTAAATGCGGAACACTCATCCTCTGGTGCCGTTCCTGAAAACGAGCGCCAAACTATCTTGTCCCGGGCGCTAGCGCACGATGCCCGCCAAGCTTCACATGCTGACAGGCTGATCCTGGAATGATGAGTAGGGTCGCCTGGCCACACTTCGGCAGACATTCGAGTCACAGAAACGTCTTCCTTCAGCAAGCGTCATTTCTGACATAGTTCTGGCCGGCCTCAGACCACGTGAAGAGTGCAGCAATAGAACAACCCGGAGCCATCCGGAGCCGACAGCATCAGCTAAGCTTTTCCGAAACGACAAGAGAGCAGTGACCAGTCTTTTACCCTGGTATCGTGGCGTCGTCGGGGCTTGAAGAGTATGCAGCAGTTGCTCGCGGCTGAAGGAAGTCGGCCTTTCGCTGTACAAGGGATACTTTCATGGAGCAACTCGTGATCCAAAGCACCGTCCATCCCGGCGGGGCAATCTCGTTTTCCTGGTGCACAGAAATCGATTGGATTACCGAGAGCGTAAGAGTCGTTGGCTGATCGTTTTTTTCCCGTTTCATCCACGAAGGGGAGCCTGGGAGGTCGGGAGCTTACACCAGAGCTAAGGCTGGAATACAGTATGGATCCATTAAACATCCTCAGGTCGGCACCCACCACGAGAAAGTCTGACGTATCATAGTCGTTGGTAGAGTGGAGGCTTCACTCGGCCTGGCCCATCAGAGGGCCAGAACAGCCATTCGTGCAGGGTCTGTTCTTAGCGACGGACGGACCACACAGGTAGTCAGCTGCAACGTGAAGCAGAAAACGCAAGGCTTGCCATGGCATCATCGCCAGTCGCAGCACTGGGCTCATCGAACCAAGGTACCTACATGGGTATCTGGACATCGACCTGTCGACGTACCTAATTAGCTGTCTTGAAATTGAGGCAGCTCGCGCGTGCGGCACCACGACGGGAAGCGCCAAGGCTGGGCGGCTGTAGTGTCACCGTGGCGGACATGATTGCTGCAATACCGACCGCACAGTGACCCGACCAGCCTACGTACACAATGCACGTACCCATTCATTCAACACTTCGGCTGACAACCCTGGGGGTCGTTCTGCCAAGAGGGACTGGGGGTCGTTTTGTTTTTTTGGACGGGGGGAAAGGGGTTTCCTGGGCTCCTTGCGGTCTGAAAGACTTTCCCCTTTCACGTGATGCCGATCGGTGGGTGCGTCCAGCGCGATGTGGTGAGTGGCTCTGACGACTGACGAAGCAATCGCATCGCAGGTATCAAGGTCGGCAAGCCTGAATCGAGTGGAACATTTCGAGGTCTCATGACCATACTATGCGGCGCTAAGGGCCTTCATCCACAATGCCGTCCGCATTGGATGAAAAAGGGGAGTTCATCGTTCCTGCGTCTCCACCCAGAACACGATTCTGCTGGCCGCGGTAGGCAATGGCCGTAATTGCTTGGGCCCCTTCCGCCATTGGCTCCCATGGCGAAGTGGCGCGCAGGTCTGCTGAAGTCCCCTTGGTATCGTAAAGTAAGCGTGCCACCTGTTGCGGCCGCTCTGCACAGGCGGCGACGACTCCACTCCACATTCCCTGGAACGCCGGCTGGGCCCTGCCTGTATCGTCGCTGGTCCGGCTTGTGAGTGAAGGATCCATGTTTTATTCCACAGCCTCCGATGCTGCCGACGAACGTGTAGCTACAATTGCATGAACATGCCTCCATGGCATCTTTTGGGTTTTTTTTTGCTTCGCTGCTTCGCATGTCACGCGACAGCCAGATTTTCTCCCAAGCTCCCTGGCATGACGCTCTTTGGTCGTCGTGATCCTCAGACAGCGACGCCGATATCGAGAATTGTGAAAGTCGGTGTAATGATGTGCGCCTTTTCAAGGATAGCGGAACCCTGAATGCGCATTCAACCTTGTCTCAAAAGGGGTCTTATGCCGGATTCCTCTTCCGGCGAACAGGTCGCCTTTCGGTAGGGCGTCGAGTGCTTGCTTGCTTGTCTTGATCTCGGAGCACCAATCAGATGAACATTCATCGAAAAGCCGGGTTCATGCAGCTGAAGCCTTCGGATCACTGCACCATCAACATGCAGCGATGGGTCGAGCTCAGGCGCTGCCAGCCGCCGCTTTCGCCGCATGGGTATCACGACAGGCATGGCACGTTGCGAGAATATATCAAGACCGTCGGTGCCTGCTTATTGACAGCCGCGTTTGGCGATATCGGGCGGTTGCCAGAAGATCCCTTCTGTTGGGCCGAGCCGTCCCATTCTGACCTTCCCTTGCATGTTTCGGCATGAATATCGAGATGCTGATACTTGATTGGCGAAGCGTCTCGGGGCCCTGTGTACAGTCCTTCACTCCGACTTACTTCGAGGCCCGACTTGCGGGCCGTTCAGGGCTGACTGTAGACCTAGTGACTTGCGACGGCGCAGGCATCGGCAAGGCGCCTTGGAAAGTGAGGTGCAAGGGGGCAGTCCGGAACGGGGAGAGACGCTTGTCATCCGGCGTGCAATGAGGTGGCAGAGACACTGGCCGCTTTAGAGCAAGTCCTTGTGAGACCAAGATACGAGAATGCTCAGGAGTAAAGAGTCTCCAAGGTCGCCTTTTTCTTCGAGCGTCACAAAGTCTTTTCGTTGCATCAAAGACCTCGTGTAGCTGCGCTGTGTTCAAAGTTGGGGAGGCATGACAATAATGTCAAGATGCAAGAGGTGAATCGACGGGGACGGGAACAGGAAGACACAGAGGGTGAAGAAGAATGCTGAAGTCCGCTGCGCATTCGTCCGGTGGCACCAGCTGCGTTCGGCACGTACACAGCAGGCAAGCATGTGAAACCGTAACACGACATGCGAGTTCTGGCATCGCAGGCACGAGCGTAGCTGCTGCTTGGCGTGTCCGCTCCAGCATCTTGAAATTCGCAATTCAAAAGGTTCGAGGCCAATTTCGGCAGCGCACATCAGGGATGATGATTCCAACCTCCTCTGCGGAAGCAGACCAGGAGCTCGTCCATCAGCGATTGACAGCTACGTGACGAGAAAAGCAGCTTTTCACCCCAATGACCTTGCATCGCACAGTCAACCACCATGCCGAATAACCACACTGTGCAACCCTCGGTAAACGACCTCGTCGCACAATGTCACCAGCGCGCGTCCCGAGCAAAAACGGCTCACGTCACACAGCGTCTCAGCCCGCTGTGCATCGAATGAAAAGAAGACGCCATATGCACAGAGGAATGATATAATCATATCATTTCTCTGCGGCTCCTCATAATTTGCATACTTTGCGGCGGTGAGCAAAAGAATGCCTGCCACTTGATAAGGTGGAAGACCCACGGGCAGAGGTGAAATGGTCATAGCAGAATGAAGCAAGGAACGGGAAGATCCCCGGTTGGTACCGATCGAAGCCGGATGGGAAGACCATAGCCCTGCCGAATCGGAACTCCCGATGCGACATACGCACACTGAACTGTGACCGCACACGGATCACCAGCTCATGTTGCTCGAGGTTTGATCTTTTCGCTATCTGACCCTATCTTGGCAAAAGTCGGTCTGGCAGGCCTTTTCTTTGTCCTTCAGTATTGGCAAGCCATTCACACTTCCCACTTCCGGGAATGGCATCGGGGGTTATTTTCTGTATTCCCTTGACGCCCTCCAGAATTTGCCAGCATCTTGCTGCGTTGCGCTCTATGCGACGGGGCTAATCCTCATCATCTACTTTGTCTGCCACCATGTCCTTGGCCGTGTTGATGACTTTCTCCGGCGGCCGTTCTGCCGCCACCGCCGGACTACTCATGCCTCCGGGAATAGGGCTCATTTGACCACTGCCAGGTATGCTGCCCGATGGGCCGGCGGATGCAGCGACTGGTATGCTGACGCCTTGCGCAGGGGTCTGTGCAATCTTGGGCGACCCTGGGAAGAGCTCGGGATTAAGGCCGGGTATGTGAATGCGTTTCGCTTCGTTCTGGTACGCTGCTGGGATAATCTCGATGATTTCGTCCCGAGGAAATTTGAGATCCGGAATCTCACTTGTGGAGCAGTGCATAAGGTAGGCGTACAGGACACGCAGAACGGACTCATGTGCAATAATCAGAAGGTCGTTTTGTTCGCGCTCCAACTCAAGAATGATGGGTTCTAGACGCACGGCCAGATCATGGTAGGACTGTGAAGCCGCATGTCAGTACGTGCGTCGGATTGGCCCATTTGGTGACAGGTCAACTTCCATACCTCAGCTCGTGGATATCTGTGGTGATAGGGATCCAAGCCGTGCTTCTCAACTTCATCGGGATACAATTTTGCAATCATTCGCTCCGAAAAATGCTCGCAAATGCCAGGATTGATCTGACTCATCTGTGATCGCTGTCGGATTTTGTACCCCTTTTCTTTCAAGTAGTCGGCCGTTTGGACCGTTCGCATCCTGGTTGATGTCCACACAGTGAGCGGTCGGAGAGGTGCTTGTTGGCCTTCACTTCTCTCCACTTGCTCCGCATGCTCCTGTTGTCTGTGTTTGAGAAGAGTCTCCGACATCCGTTCGGCGTACGCTTTGCCAGGGTCAGACAGGTGCGCGTCAGCCTTGTAGGAATCTTCTTCCTCGGTCGTTCCGGCACGGGCAAAAAAGGTAGTGCGCGACTTGATGTGCAAATTGGTAAGGTAGAAGACAATTCTGTGAGAGAGGTAGTTGAAGCTGACGTTATTGTAAAAAAACTTTGCTCCGGCATTGATCATTTTGATATAGTTGAGTTCCGCCTCGTCCATGGTCTCAAATACGGGAATGCGCATTTCAATGCGCTTCAGATATAACTTTGCAGCTTCGTCTGGGTCCATTCCAGCGAACTGAGAATTTCCCGTCAGCCGTCATGCGAGTTCTGGCAATTGAGCTTCTCGTCGCGGACTTACGTCAGGTGATGAAATCTTGACATTTCTAGCATTCTCTCGAAGGATACGCTCGTCATCAACGAACGATTCGATGAAAAGGGTCTAAGACAAATAGAAGTATTAGTGGTGTCGCGTCTCAATGATGGAAAGGCCAACGATACCTGCACATCATGCTTGGCAAGCTCCTTGGCAAGGGCGCGACGACCGTTGGCCGTCGGATTCACAGCATCGTAGATGGCTACCTGGCCATTCTCATGGTTGAGCCAAGCATATATGTCTTCCCGGCATTTTTTTAAGATCTTCTGCCGCAAGATAACAGATGAGGCTGACGCATCAGGGAAGAAGTAATCGCCAGGCACATCACCCTCAGGGCCGATGGTCGCACGTCGATAATCACCGAGATGGAATATGCGCGTCTTGACACCAAGCCATTGTAGGTAGCGGGCCAGCGAGACACAAATGTGGCTATAGCGTCTTTCAGCTTGCCATTAACTCTACAGAGACGCGGCCAACTTACGTCTTGCCTCGGGCAGGAGGCCCAACCATAACGATGGCTATACGGCCTGAATGGAACAGCCGGCCGGACATGGTGCTGTACAGCTGGGCAGGTGCCAAGTTTTCGTTTTCCGTCACATCGTGAATGCCGTCAATAAAGGTAGAGCTCTTGCGACGATACCTGGGCGCATTGGCCGCGATTTCAGCAGTGCTAGTATACATCAGCGACGGTCGTAAATGACGTTGTTCGAGACACATCTTCAACATATCGGCCCGGTCGCCAGGTCCTGAAAGGCAGTGCAGCGTTCGCAGCGTGCACTCACAGCAGGGTATCCATTGCGACTTGTAATTCAGCGAGGCTTTATGTGCACTCGGGAAACACAACCAGGTTTTTTTGTCGATCGTGTTGTGATCTCAAGCTGGCCCAACGTTCGATGAAGGTTGAGAATAGACGTTTACTCTTATCGTCGACCACCCAGCATCTCCCTTTCCTATGACTAGTACAGCTGAGTCTGACACGCTCGGTGCTACAGAATGGTCGTGGCTCACTTTGCCGGATGCCGTGGAAATGGGGATCAGCGAAGTATTGCTGGAAATTTGGAGACTTGCGTAGATGGACACAGCAACGTGCAACATGAATGACGGGACGTGGGGTGCCGCCGTGATGGACGAATGTTCGAACTTGAGCGCGAGTGAAGGAAAGCAGGCACTTCCATGTGAATCGCAGTCCGCGAAAGTCTTTATAGTCCACAGAGCCAGGTGATTCGGCTTTCTCATAAACGAAGAAGGAGGTCAACTGTTGAGACGAAAAGGAAGGAAGTACAAGTTCGTCACATGGCAACAGGGTAGCTCGGCCATGTGGTGACAGCTTGCCAAGCTTATCTCATGTGAGCTACCCGGATAAAGGTCGGTCAATGACGTTTCGTATCAATTCGGGGCGGAACATTGGTCATCCGCTAGCGAGTTCTCGCCCAAAAGTTGGCGGGAGCTAAGTGGCTCCAGCTCTGTTTCTATAGCTGCTGGATGAAAATTGTTTTCAACTCTCAAGCCGATCAACCCAGCCCGCCATCGCTTCGTCAAGCGCCCTTAAATCTGGGAAAGAGACAATCTGCCTTCGCATAGGCTCCGTTGAAGCCTTGAAAATTGCGCTCGCGGAAAGCGCATTCGTACCAGTGCCTGTCCCTTTTATCTTCGACCGATTCCCCCTTCTTGAACCAACACGCCAGTTTCCGGGGCCGATCTTGCCTCACAGCGCGACATATCGCCATCATGGCCGCTCAAATAGAATCGATACGCTCTCTCCTCCTCTCTAACCCTGTAGCAGCTGCGATTGGAGATGCGCTCAATTCCTTCTCGGAGCGCAGGGCGAAGCTTGGCCTGTCCAATCCTGGGTCCATCGAAAACTTGTCCAAGGAGGTCTCACGCGATGTTCTCCTCAACAACTACATGTTCACCGGCATTCGTGCCGACTTGACAAAAATCTTCAGCATGGCTCCTCTATTTCAGGTCTCCCATCAATTTGCCATGGGCGAACGCATCAACCCCTACACATTCGCTGCCATGTACGGGACTGGCAAGGTATGCAGCTCCGGAAGCAAAGTTTCCCCTTCTCCTTTCATCTGATCGCCTAACATGGTCGACTGTCAAGGTATTTTGCCAAGGCAACGTGGACAACGAAGGCTCTCTCTCTGGACGGTTTAACTTTAGGTGGAGCGACAAACTGGTATCTAAATCTCAGCTGTCTATTTCCCCCGGTGGCCAGGACATGGCGCAGTTCGAGCATGAGTACAATGGCGATGATTTCAGTGCATCTATCAAGATGCTCAACCCGTCGTTTCTCGAAGGTGGCGTGACCGGAATATGGATCGGAAGCTATCTGCAATCTGTGACCCCCAGACTGGCTCTCGGTATGGAAACACTCTGGCAGCGACCTGCTCTCACCCAAGGGCCCGAATGCGCTGTGTCATACTGCGCGCGGTACAAGGCGGACAACTGGATTGCCACGGCTCAATTGCAGAGCGCCATGGGGACCCTTTCCACTTCTTACTGGCGTCGGTTGTCGGACAAGGTTCAGGCTGGTGTTGACCTGAGTCTTGGTCTTGTTCCCTCTCCCGGAGGCCTGATGGGCGGCGGCGTTCAAAAGGAGGGCGTTACAACTATTGGTGCCAAGTATGACTTCCGCATGTCTACTTTCCGTGCCCAAATCGATTCCAAGGGCAAGCTGAGCTGTTTACTGGAAAAGCGCGTCGCACCGCCAGTCATGATGACATTTGCCGCTGACGTCGATCACTTTACAGTTTGTCATTTCCCCCATTTCTGGCTGATCTTTGAAACATGAGGCGCTAATCACTGCTTTTACAGCAACAAGCCAAGCTCGGCCTAGGTGTCTCGATCGAGGCTGCCCCTGAAGAGCTCCAGGACCAGCAGGAAGTCCTCGGTGCCCAAACTCCTCCCAATATTCCTTTCTAGATGACGCTTTTCAATGCTTTCCCCCTTGCCGCGTTTATATGCTGAGTCTGCTGTTGCAAGAAGCACACAGCTCTACTTCGTGCTCGTGAGCCAAAGAAAAGGGTCAATCCAAAAACAGCGTCTTTTTCCTTCTACCGCGACAGCTATTGCGCAAGCGCCGACCAGTCACCAGACGACGACCGAATCCAACAGACAAAGAAGGCCCTCTCTCCCGTTCACTCAACTGTGTCTGAACAAAAGTAAACCCATGAGTTCATCATGCCACGGCTGCGTCGACAAAGCTTTCGCAACCCGCCACAGCTCAGCGGGTGCCGCCTTCTTCGGAAAGCAAGCTTCTTCTGGCACGGGCACCCCTATCCGTCCCTCCTTTCCTCCTTCCCTCTCTTCCTTTTCGTGATTTTCTCGACGGAGCATCGGCACGGTACACTCCTGCATACGATGAGCAATATATAAACCATCTGCGCTGTACTTTCTTTGTTCGATTTTTTTTTCTCTTCTCTCGCGTGTTATTTTCTTGTTTATAGACGTTGCGAAGGCGGCGACGATGACAAGGCCTAATGATGACTTTGCCGATGAAAGAGACATGGAAGGGGTTGTTGTCGAAATGGGGATTAGCAGGGAAAGGACAGGAAGAAAAAAAAGGGGGGGGGGGGTTTTGCCGCCGTTATGATTGGACATTTTTCGTGTAGGTGTCAACCTTTTACCAGGAGAGTCTCCCCCCTTTTCCTTCTCCATAGTCACGTGTACATTATTGTTCTTCTGTTGTCTGTGTCTGATGGCGAACAATCATTATTGAGCAGCTTGTGGTACCAGGTCGAGGACATGGCCTGGGAGCACTTGCGGTTTACCTTTGGCAGGCCTCAATAGAACCAAATCGGATTTGACTGCGGTGCTCGACCTGCTTTATATCACAATTATTATTGAGCAGCTTGTGGTACCAGGTCGAGGACATGGCCTGTGAGGCGAGCTGGGAGCACTTGCGGTTTACCTTTGGCAGGCCTCAATAGAACCAAATCGGATTTGACTGCTGTGCTCGACCTGCTTTATATTACAACACCAAATTGGACAGATGTCAAGTGCCAAAGTGAAGAAACAAATGGCTTCAGAGATGCGCTTGTAATGACTATGAAGACTGATATATAGGCTCTGGCTTGCAAGTAGGCCAACCGTTCTATCCATCAGTCACGCTTTACATCGTAGTATACACTGCTTGCTCAAGGCAATTCTGAACCAAAACCGTTCGTCGTGCCCCGATGCCTCGGGGAAGAAATATACCTGAATTCGTCATCAACGACGCTCCAATGCCAAGTCCTGCCTGTCCAAACTTGTATACCCATACACACAAAGCGTCTTCCGCCACTTATCTACAGAGCTCGATGTTACATGACGGAGCATTCCCGCTCCGGTGGTTCGTCTTGTTCAGACTTGTTATGCTTGTCAGCCTTGACCTTGCTGCCACGATGTTTGTGCTTCTCCTTGATCTGCGGCGTGACGTCGACGGGGGAGTCTGGCGTCTTGGCGGCCGGGTCGGACGCCGGTCCGGTCGACACTGACAAGGGGACCGGTGATGCACCATTCTCTTGGGCGAGGGGCTCGCGGCTGGACTTCATCAAGCCGCCGAGACGGGCCATGCTGAAACTGATACGAGTCTCGCCTGACTGGCTCGGCGGCCGGCTTTGTCGGCCCAGCGTGAATCGAGATGCTGCACGGGAGAGTCGTGATGTTGTGGTCTCGTCCACTGGCGAGAGAACGGGAGAATTGGCGCCAGGTGTAGCGGGAGAGGACTCCGTGTTGGCGAGACTCTGGCGGCGTGAGCCCATAGGTGTGGAGCCCGTGTGTGAAGTCGTCCAGAGGCTGTTGCGGGCAGACCTGTCCATCTCTGCTGATAAACGGATGCTGGGAGGCTTGCTTCGCAGCTCCAGCAGCTCGTCACGGTGATTCCCTCCTAAAGCGCCATGGGCTGATGACGAAAGGTCATTGTGGCCAAGCTCGAAACTTGTCCTAGACTCGTTGTAGGATGGCGGCTCAGTCCTCGTCTCATCCACTGAAGTTCGCAGCACGTCGAACATGGGCACGATCTGATAGAACAACAAGTATGGCATCTCAGCTCGAAGGGCTTGCTTGATATCATCGACGTAAGCCACCCGATTTCTCACGTCCAGATCGTCAAACTTGACCCATTGGGCCTCTTCGTAGTCAGGGGGAGGATCAAAATTATGCCGCCTGTTTCCAGTGAGCAGTTTCGGAGCGACCCGTGCAAAGGCTATGTAATGGCCACTCTGGAGCGAATCGCCACGATGGCAGACCACTGATTGCAAAACCAGCTTGTACTCGGTGCTTAGCCCATTAAACTCTTCGAAGACGGGCCCTTCGGCCAGCATGAAGTGCGGCAAGCGTAAACTATCCGGAATATCGATAAAGGTATTGTACCGTTGAGGCTGACCTGATTCTGTCATGGCGTATCTCTTGAGGCAAATACCGACCACAGGCCTTTGATCAAAGTTGAGCGCTACTTCAGAGTCACTCCGAGGTTCGTTGGGAGTCAAGGCGTGCCAAGCTGCGACAATTGGTTAGCAGCAGAGCAACCGCATGAGATCTCACGGAACGAGGGATGACTTGCGAATCAACCGAAAGAACTGCCAGGCAGGAATGGTCACGGCTTTTACGATGGTCGAGCCTTTGCGTCTCGTCCACTTCGCCACGGCGCCTTCTTCAGTTCCCGTGGGCCGGCCGTGTTTGTCCACCACGACTCGCTGTATGACACTAGTTGACCGCGCTCTGATAGCTGGGCGCTGTGTCGAGCCATCTTCCTCTACGCCTCCCTTTTTCTCAGGCGTGATTGTTGCAGGGGAGCCGACGCGATCTATGCCCCGCGACCCTGAGGCCTGAGAAGCACTTCTTACGAGACCAGAGGCGAAATGTTGTTGCAAAGGCGCGATCTCGACAGGTGAAGCGGATAAAGTCGACATGCCGCCATCGTCTGGTCGAAATGTGCGAGTTGCCTTTTGCAGTGCTCCGTCGCCTGCAGGCTGGTCCTCAAAAGTACCCTTTCTTGATTCCTCATGATCTCTGAGCACATCGACTCTGGCGTTGAAGTACTCTTCCAGGCAGTCTTCGAGCTTGACCCCTTTGTTTTCCGGATCAGGAGGCACGGCCAAGTTCAACAACCTTTCGTACACAACCTTGTGGTCATCCTTGTCCTTCTTTCCATGATGGAAAAGATCTACCTGCAGAGACAGCAGTGGGAGCTGCAACGTCTCAGTAAGAAAAGCGAACGCCTCTGAGGTGTCCTGCTGCTCAAGAAGCTTGGCATCGGGCCAACCGCAATCACTCATGGTGTCTTGCATCAATTTCGTCTTATACTTGTCAGACCAAGTTTCTCAGTAAAGTGTGCGCGAGTGCTCACCAGATCGGTCCGGATGAATCTGCCGGACCGCAAAAGATTCACCCATAGGCGCAGCAGGGTGACCAGCCTCGCCCTTGCGTCATCATTCGGGAATTCGGTCCGCAGCATGCACTCAAACGCATCTAGTTTGGCAAACATGGCAAATAACAAGGCATCCAGATAGCAAGTGACATTGTCCCTGTTTTCGGCACCTAGGATATGCACACTGGGGTCGTACGGCACAATGACGCCCGAGGCAGCGTCCTGCTCAATGTGGATGAAGTCGGCGGTCTTGTCGGGGTCACCTTCGGCAATGTCGGTCATCAAGACATCTCTGATGTAGTCGACGGCGACATTTGTGATCTGGCGCTCCTCGAGAAGACGCTGGACTTTCTCAATCTATCGCGAAAGGGCATCAGCACTTGCAGGGTGAAGTGAAGCGAGGAGAAGTCGCGGCACGGTCGAACCTTGGCCTGATCGGGCTCGCTTGGCTCGTCGTCGGTTTTCGACGTGTTCTTGGAGCCGTCCTTCTTGAAAAGAGCCCGGAAAACCTCGGCAGATGACGGTCGAGACTGAGGACAATACGGTCAGCTAGCTGCGGACGGTGCGGGATATGCGAGACGGCCGTCGAGCGACCGCGATTGGTGACCCGAGAAGCAGCCGCCTCAGGAGCGACCATGTACCTTGTCCTTGTGTCCTGGAGGGACGGACTTGCTGCGGCGGTGGATGCCATTCTTTTCCCGCAAGCTCAAGAACTTGCGAGGAAATTCTTTCATGGCTGCGAGCTGTCGCCGTCGACGATGCGGCTGCAGACGAGGCGGGCGAAGGGTAAGCAGCAGCGCGCACGCCTGCGGGCAGTGACAGTGTCAACAAGGCAGACAGGCAGAGGCGCCTCGCGTTGGATCAGCGAGGGAACAGCAAAACGGCGAGTCCCATTTCAGCCTTGCGAGATGACGGCTTGGCAATATGCCCGGGAATACCCTGACGCGAAGCTGGCACGCCTGATATGCTGCGGTCGTTGCTGCTGCTGCTGCTGCTGCTGCTGCTAATCGATGGCGGGGGAGGAGCTGAAGCTGAACGGACGAGGCAGACGATCGCGGAGCTGCGCGCGTGTGTGAATATGCAGAGTCCAGAGTCGGCCAAGAAGTTTCGGTGTTGGTCGAGTCCATGTGGCAGGCAGATAGGCATGCAGACCACGAGCCGTGCAAGCGAGCAAGCAATATTCGGGCTCTCTCTGTCTGCTTGAAGGGGCCTGTACGTAAAGTAGGGTATAATGTAAAGTTTTGGGGTTGGGGGTGCGGGGCGGGCAGCGCGGGATGAGGTTGTTAGCGCTTACTGCCTCCTCAAGGGTTCCTGAAACTTATTGTCGCTGGCTGTGACTGTCAAAGATTGCCATTGATTGATTGATTGATTGATTACTGGCGGGTGCCTTTAAAATGCGGTGCCACCACCATTGCGACCACCAGCAGCCTCCGCGGATTGTATGACGGCGGCTTGCGACCAAGGCACCAAGTACAACGACGTCGATGCCACCCGTCAAAATGATTGCGTCACGTCCTTGTTTCCCGGCGTTCCTTCAGCCCTTCATCTCGGCCAATCTCGCCTGTCAGGACCCACGACACACACCCACCCGCGTGGCACCACTTCGCCCTCGCAGATGCCTATGGCTATTGGCAACTTACGTGATGGTTCAATGTGATGGAAGCCTGCTTTGCTACCTAGCTGCCTGCCTGCCTGCCTGCCTGCCTACGAGGTAGTCATGTACCTCGGTATGTAATTGACGCGCATCACGGTCCGACGGCACTGTGCATTAGCCTCACTACGTCAGCCAGGCAACTGCGAAATCGCTGACGAGCTCAGAAACGCCAATCTTGGCCGCAACCGCCGCCTGCAACCCCGGTCTCTCTTGGCTGATACGTGTGTTCCTGTGCCTAGTAATTGACACGCAGAAGTTCCTGGGGTCGAATAATAGGCAATTGGTAATAAGGTTTTGCTCCAGTGAAACAGTCTAGAAACCAGCGCCAGCCAGCGGCAAGCCCGCACCGCCACATCACCCGGGGATATTAGTGGCTGGTGCCATAACAAGCCACACTCAAGGGTTTGGAAATTTCGACGGCCAGTACTCTCGAGCTGACGAGAGCTTCGACACCGAGGTCCACGATACTCACTCCGCGCCATGGCTTGTCTGCGAGGGGGTGCTCGCCTGGCGAAGCTGCTGGGCCGGAGATCGTCGCCTTTTCACTTGACGCAGCCAAGACCCTGCCGGCATTCCTCCACCAGCACTGCCGAAGCTCATCTTGCTGACTTGGAATCGACAACCACCTTCACGTCACCACCCCCAGAACAAAAGTCGGTTGACGCTTTTGCCGCAAAGGGGCATGCGACATCACGGGATAGGAAACTTCCCGGCGCCCGGTTCGTCACCATATACTTGCTCTGCTGAGGGATTGAAATACACTGACTAGCGGACTAGATATCAGTATCATCCTCCAAAATACTATCGCGGGCCTCTACACCCCGTCCAGATGCCGCCAAAATCCGACCCTACAGCCCGGGACTTTGTCCCCGGGCCTTTTAGCTTTCCTCGCCTCAAGCATACCTACGACAGCACCATTGCCCCCGATATCCTCACCATGACGTACCAACACACCCCTCCCGGAACGGTACCTCCCATCTCACATAAAGGCACCTTGAGAGAGTGGGACGGCTCGTCACCTTATCACAAAAACAGACCGAGGCGAGGTCCTCGGGGCGGAGGCTCATCGAGGCTCGGCTTAGTGGAGCGCGATATCAACTGGAACAACATCCCCGAAATCGAGGCCGTTACTATAAATTCATACGCTCCCAAGGCATCGCAGAACAAGGAATTCCTGCATGTCGCTCGAGCCGTCGTTCAGGCTATCAGTGGCGCGTACCCCGACGTCACGACAGTCAAACACCATGTCGTTCAATGGGGTGTCCGGAAAGGTGACAAGACGGGAGCAAAGGTGACTCTGCGTGGCGGTGCTGCGTACGACTTTGTTGACAAGCTCGTCACCCTGGTTCTGCCCAAAATCAAGGACTGGCCGGGGATCAAGGCGTCGACCGGTGACGACTCGGGGAACCTGGCCTTTGGATTAAGTCCAGAGTGGATGGCGTATTTTCCAGAGATTGAGTTCAACTACGACGTACGTCACGCTGCCATATTTTTCTTTCATAACGAAGTACTGATATCGTTGTACAGATGTATCCACCCAAGCTGATGCCCGGCTGCGACATCTTTATCCATACTACTGGCACATCTGATCGACAGGGCCGGCTATTGATGGAGGCCCTGGGGTTCCCATTCTATGGCAAAGCCACTCGGTGATGTGCAAGCGGATCTTGTTGCTAGATCTCAGCGGCATTACAGTGTTCGTCTAAGTACGGACACGAATGTGTAACATTATTCACAAAAATACGGCTTCGCGCTGTGTGATGCTGGTTAAACAAGAGGACCGTATATGATGAAACTGTTGCCATCCGAAATCTACCTTGAGCCCAAAATTGACGCCCCAACTCCTTGAATGCCCCAAAATATCAAATCATGCGCTCTTTGCGCTCTCCCTCAGTCCATTCATTATCACGTCCACCGCATCCATGTCCATCGCGTCCACCCTGGTTGACTCCCCTACACCCCTCCTACCCAGCTCCTCCACACAGACGTCCATGGCAGGCTGATAATTCCTACACGCCGAACTCAGCGCATACACAGCCTTCCTCCTCACGTCCTCCTTGTCCGTGCCCGTCGCGAGCCCCACGAGCGTCGGCACACCCCCGAGCGTGACCAGTCTCTCCTGCGTCTTCTCGTTGTTCTGCACCGCCGTCCCGATGCACCAGGCTGCCATTTTCCGCATCTCCGCCTCGTCGTGCGCCAGCTGCTCCAGCAGCGGCGACCACAGTCCCAGATTCGCCATGTTGTTCGCATTGTCCAGCGACTCGATGAGCTGTTCAAAGTTGTCAAACGCAATGAGCTTGTCGTCGAGACTGGCGTCGGATGCTGTGATGATCTCCATGGCCGCCTTCATGAGCTCTGCCTCCGAGGGGCCACCCATGAGTGCTGCCATTAGCTCTGGCGTCAGTTGTGATGGCGCAGGAGAGTCCACATGGTTATCATTGTTGTTGTTGGTGTTGTTGTGTGGCGCTTCGACGCTGTTTTCGACGGACCACCGCAAGAGGTTGTTGAGGCGTTTGTCTGACGCCATGTTGTCTTTGTTTGTTTATTGTTGTGCTTTGTTCCTTCACGATTGACCAATTTTGATCAGTTTGCGACTTGACGTATGGCTGGGATTAAAATGCTGCTTTGAGTTTCCCTTCCTTTTTTTTTTTGTCGGTTCTTTTTTTTTTTGGGCTCTTCTGCACTGGGTCCGAGGCGCCTGCAAAGGCGCACCGTGAGCTTCTAGAAGGTTCAGGAAGGCACTAAGCCTAAATGGTGGAGCCAGTTGTCACTCCCTCTCGCAGTGGCGGTCCAGAATATGGAGTCTTCGAATGGCTTTCTCCCAATGCATCCGAAATACCCAGGTGCGGGAATGCCTCGCAAAATGTCAAGATGAGCACGTATTTGATTGGATATCTTGACTTTGTCTGATGAATCCAGCCGCGTCCATGCCGTGTCAAGTGAACAGCCAGGGATATTCTCCATGATGATGTACTTGACACTCCGCCCGGTATCATCCTTCTTGGAAAACAAGGCGAAGACCTCTGGAACGGGAATTGATGTTGTTCGGCGGACAAAGAGCATGTTCTGGCCTTCGGTGAGGCTGACATTCAAGCCGTGCTTGATGACATAGAATTTGTTGAAGCGAATGATGCGTCGGCCCGTTGATTCTTTGATAACCTCCCCTGAGCTCTCAATGACCTCGGAGGGTGGAAGAGGGGATGGGAGTCGAGATTCTGAAGCGAAAAACGGCAGCTCATCCATCTTGTATTCCTTGTGCCCTATTTGAGCTCATAATGTAAAATTTCTAGAGTAGGCGAGCTATGTCGATTTGAGGTTGTTTTTGCGATGCACCTGTCGCGCTGCGTTGCAGATGGGCGCAAGTGTCGATGGGGCTGCGGAGCAAGTGACCCAACACCAACGTGCTAAATATACGGAGAGGGGGAAAAGGCTCGCGGGTTGCCACGCAAGGCGCAGCGTGCACGTGACAAAGTCAAGCATATCACAGCAGGATTTCAACATAACAGAGAAGCGGACGAATAAATCGAATTCGCCTCGAAACCTACGTAAACAACGACAGAAGAGTTTGATGACTTCATGAACCATATGACCTCGTGACACTGGCTGCCTGCGTAGTGCTTGTGTGTGGCATTCAGACAGGAAAACGCTGCAAGTCAACCATATCCGCAAATGCGCTGTGAAACGCGCCTGAAACAATGGCAGGCTAGCTCGTTTGCTGGGTTGAACTCCCCTCCCCCAAAAAAATCATTCTCGAACCAATTTATTCCAAACATGTCACTTGTGACTTCAACCACAGAGCCTCGAGAACGGAAAAACACTGCGTCACGTGTTCATGTGTGCTGAATCGTGTCGCTTTGCGCTGCGATAGGCGAGACGATTTCGAGCTTGCCCGGCTGGATTTTGGAAATCAATTGCATTCCCATTATTCGTCGTCACGGATCACGCGTTCTCTGACATGGACAAAGAAAACTAGGTACTTTCGACTGTTCCGCAGCTTTGACGCCTCGCTACGCCATGGTGTCGCCTCGCCAATCAAGAGGGTAATTCAAGTTATTGCTGAGGATCTGACGTGCGTACCCCCTGGATGGCCGGCTTAACGGCGGTTCAGCGGATACATCAAGATGATGGCATCTTCCCATTGCTTTTCATGAATGTCGAAGTCAAGTGCCTCATGCAAGCTGCCTAAGGGTGAGGAGACAACAACTGCCATTGTTTTGCGGACACGCGTCGGCACAGTGTGTTGGCGACTAAGCGACTGAACTTTCTGGTTTGCAGATAACAAACCATAGTTTGACTTTTTCGCAGGCCTCCAGGCCTCGTATAAACACATCCCGCTCTTCGTGAGCTGGCGAACGAGATTTCAAGGCTTCGCTTGGCCGGCATGCAGGACTGAGAAAAGAAGTTGAATAGGGGCGTCGTTGACCAATTCGAGCATTTCATGTTTGCTACCATCCGCAACCCAGATTAAATGCTTGTCAGGGAATGAGACTTCCCGTTGTAGCAATCAATCTCGGATCACACGTCTTACCGCATCGCCTCCAGATGCAGAACACGGCCGGATGCACAGGCATGCAGAGGTATTGGCGGTGAAGTCACAATCAAATGCGGCTCGACGACGGACAGAGCAGGATCATCACTTTTGTCGATTTCTCGAGACTCGCCCCCGAACGGCATGTGCCCACTGTAAGGAATTTGGACGCACCTTTCCTGCTCCGTGCGCTGTAGCTTGACGAACCTTTGGACCCTAAAATAAAAAGGCACAGCCATGGTGGGTGGGTACAATACAATCCAAGGATAAAACGGACCGCGTGGCTCAGTAGAGACGAGGCATCCGTGATTGCCTGTTCAGGACTCTGCTTTGACGGTCCGGCGCGTCCGCAAGACGCAGCAAAGACCGGAGGGAAAAACTTTTCTTCTTCTTGACCGCAGATCATTTGCAGAAATTGCCCATTTTTACGTGCCTACACGCACTTACTTGCACGTGCGTCTGGCCAAGGGCAAGAATGTTTTGTAGTGGTGGTGGTGTGTTGCGGTGACGACTGCAATGGCGACGACGGGCTCCAGGTGGCACCGGCGTCTGGCGCGCAGCTGGCCCCCCAGCCACCATCACTAGCCAATCATGAGACATCAAAGCGGGCAGACTGGTGGCCGAAGGGGGTTGCCACTTGTCCGCTCACTGCCAGCCCGCGCCAACAACGAGCCCACGCACAATTTTTAACTGCCTGGGGCTTGCGTGTTCACTGTGTTCTGCCCAGCCTCGCCTTATCCCCCTTACCACCAAACGCCATAAGCCAGCCTGCCAGGTGGCCAACGCTGCAACCCCGGCCTGGACTTTCTGGGTTCCCTC
>JAPFUF010000458.1:0-11086 GCA_030780645.1 Aschersonia sp. MBC 508 | reverse complement strand
GTGTGTGTGGAAATGCCTCTATTAATGTTATGATGCCGCTGGACCGGGCCACGTAGGCTGCTAGCCTGATGAGGTTATCAATGAGGACGTTAATGGTGGAGGTGATGATGTGACGGATAACGCGATTGATAATAAGCGCCCTTAGATCTTGAACCTTATGGACAAGCCCTTGTTCATGTCGCGAGCCAAAGGCGTTAAAAGTGATGCTGTTGTGGTCTTCGTGATGCCTTGGGGCGCCTTGCGGCACAGGATTATCATGATATTGCGAAAAGCATCGGAAAAATCCCTGAATAACGGAAGAACTATTGGATGTACTTTTCCTAGTAAGATAGGCGATGATATGCCTCTTTCGTTTTGGGCTTAGTCTTTGCTGCGTGATTAAGAATCCTTGGCTGCGTGTTGATATACTCCTCACATTTGCCCTTTTTCCAACGCGGAGGTGCTCTCATATATCAATATTTATGTTTGTATGTGGTCTGGGGCGTGGTGCCATGGCGACCAGCACAATGCCGAGTGCCTCAATGAACGGGCCGCCATCAGACGGCGAAGCAGTGAACGAGCCGCAAGTGGAGGAGGAAGGAGCAGCCCAGCACGGCCCACTGGGCCATGCACATAAATTAGACTTTGCATCAAGCAACTTCCTTCTGGCATCAACATTTCATCAGAAATGAACCAGCACAATGCCGAATGCCAACGAGCCGCAAGCAGACGGTGAAGCAATGAAGGAATTATGGATCAAGGCTGAGAAAGACTTTGAGAAAATCTGCGGGCGCTCGCTCGATGAAGGAGGAATACGCTCCTTCGATGACCTACAAAAGAAGATTGAACAAGCTCAATTCGTCGATGAAACTGCTGACAGGGCCCAAAAGACGATCAGTACCCAGGCCAAGGAGGTGGGACTCGTGTCGCTGCAGTGTCTCCGGGCGCTTGTCAATGTCGCCGATCAAGCTTCCTCACTGGTAGGCGCTGAACTGAGTCAATAGCTCTCATGGGACACCGCTGACGTGGAGGTTATGCAGATACCTTTCCCTAAAGAGACATCCAAAATGGTCTGTAGCGCTTTGACTTTGGTTTTTGACATCCCCCGAAAAATAAAAGGGTACGAGAACGCCATCAGCGCAGTCTTTGGCGAGGTCGCCTCGGTTTTGGTGCAGTTCAAGATTTATGAGTCGGTGGAGGGAAAGTTGCAACACAGCCTCCTACAACAAATCCACCTCGTCATGGTCAGCTTCGTCAAGGTCTGCGCCCATGTCGTCAAGTACCAACAAGGAAGTAAATGGACACGCGCCCGACAGAAGATCAAATCCATTTTCGACGATGACTCGGGCTTGAGAACCGAGATGTCAGAACTCAACAGGCTCATCAAGTCACAGCATGATATCGAGGGGACTATGACGCTATGTGTCGCACTGAAACTGAGGCAAGACACGGTTGATATGCTCAATCGTCTCGCTATGCTCAGTACGGCCACCTCGAATGCAGGTCAGAATGTCCAGTCTTTGAAAGAGAAAGCAGACCATGGTACAATGCTTAGCAATATCCGTGACGTCCTCGGTGTGTCATCGACGGTGCATCTAGACAAGAAGACTACAGAGACATGCAACGCGATTGTGAGAAGGTGCTCCGATGGCACGGGAACGTGGATTTGGGGAAATCAGGCGTACACGACCTGGATAGGAGCCAAGTCTACGCAGAGCGCCAAGCAAAACCCCTATATCCTCCTTGTGTCCGGTCCGTCTTGCTCGGGAAAAACATTGGCGAGTGCTCTGATCGTCAAGAGCCTTGAAGAAAAGCATCGAAATGTGGCACACTACTTCTTCCCCGCGAGCGGCAAGAGGTCTGATGACGACAAGAGACCAGTGCAGTCTGCACTCAAATACATGGCTTTTCAGCTTGCAAGAGTAGATGCGGCGGTGCTGAAGAACCTAGCCAAGGCATGTGGCTCAGGTTCTGCTGCCCAGAGCAGGCTCCAGAGCAGCTCATCGGATATGCATAGCCTCTGGGCGGACCTGAAGATTGATACGCCTGGCTCAGATGCGGCATACTACCTGGTATTCGATGGCCTCGAAAACTTGCCGGAAAGGCAGGTAACTGAGCTCCTCGACTTTGCATCGGACACAAGGGTCACCAGGGGCTCGGGTCGCGTGCGTATTCTCGTGAGCGGATCCGACGAAGAGTTCGGCAGCCATCAGGTCGTCGATGAAGCTCTTCGCATACGAATGGAGTTGTACAATGAGCAAGACATGCGCACCATTGTCGATAGTAAGCTTAATGAGCAACAAGTACTGCTTGACGCTAAGTCGAATTCCATTCAGCTGGAGGCGAGGGACAAAATCATTAAAAAGCTGCCGAAGATGGCGAAAGGAAGCTATTCTTCACTGCAACGCGGGCTCGATAATGTTGTTAGCCTGCTGAGCTCGCGCACTAGGATCGAGGATCTCGACAGCTTACTAAGTCAATCGATCAACAGTCTTGAAGTGGCAATCAAGAGTCTCCAGCGGTCATTAACAGCTGAAGAAATCAATGACCTTAATGAACTACTGAAATGGGTTGTCTATGCCTTCCGATACATGACATTGAGCCAGCTCGAGGCAGTCATGGTGAGTGTGACGCTTGACGTTGATCCCAATCTTGCTCTTGTTTCCCACACCGCTGACTCGAAATATAGTGCCTACACTCCGGTTTCAATTCAATTGTCTCCCTGCAACAAATAATCGCCAAGAAATACTGTACCATACTCAAAGTCGAAGACAATTACGTCTATGAACAGGACGGTATCATTGAGTGTCTGCAGAAGGAAAAGGCCAAATCTTTTCCATCAGACAAAGATCAGCCAACCATCACCATGAGTATCACGGTCAACAACGTAGACCAACAACTCTGTGGGCACTTTTTCTGGGATCTTGCGCGGGAAGCGATCCGAGATAATTTGCGGTTCGATATCGATGCCGCATCTAACACGCTTCATAACACCCAGGCCACTATCGATGTGAATGAGTTTGAAGCACACCACAGTATTGTGACAACGACATTTGACTACTTGCTTCGACCGCGCGTGGACGTATCTGACAGCATCGGATGGTATCTTGCGTGTTACTTACCTAAACACCTTGAAAAGCTATCTGACCTCGAGCGCGAAGATACGGGCACATTCGATTCAAATGCGAAGATCAAGATTGGACAGAGTCTGTATGAGCTCTTCGACAATGATGAGGTATTTGAACGTCACAAGAAGTGTTTTGAGGTAGTGGATGCACATTGGACTACTGAAGAGATGATGTCTCTGCAGAATTGGGTGATGGACCGGTCTGTCGTAAAAAAATTGGACAAGAGATGGCTGGATACAGTCCAGAGAGCACGGACCCCAACAAAGGGCTTGCTGCGTCTGTTCGCCGAGACGGCTGTGAAATGGTTTCTTCGTGAGAGGGATTTTTCGGTTATCAGTGCATATGAATGGGTTACAAGATTGATGGCATCGGTAAGCTTTTTCTCAGACTGACTCTGACTTGCCAACATCTGGGCTGTCTGGGAGGCTACAACGTCCCCGCGACGAGGTTTGGAGCTGACGAGATGATGTTTGAAAGGATCAGGATCCACCGCCGGAGCTACCAAGCGATGCCTTCGGCGACGCGCGGTTCAGTTCATCTGCCGTCAGCGAGAACGACGGAGTCTATTGGGATAAGATCAGCGAGTGGTGTCGGGATTTCATGCGCTTGGCAAATACAGATTTGGACTCGCTCTGGTATGAGCGGCTCGCCGACGCCGCCTTGGAGCTGAAACAACCGTCTGAAGTCATAAAAAGCTTGTACAAGCGTGCTCTCAACATGGAAAATCCCAGCTGGGTATGCCACAGAGACTTTGGCCAGGCATTGTTCTCGTGGAATGAGACTGGGGTTGCGATTCTGCAAGTCGAACTAGCACTGCAGAAAACGAGTTTGGATAACGTCAACCCCAAAGCAGAGCCGAATGATATCTTGGGTCTCAAGTTGAAATTAGCGGACATGAACTACAAGATGAATGACTACCAGAACTCGGCGACAAACTACGAATGCGTGTGCACAAGCAAGGACAAGACTCAGGCCGCAGAGGGAAGACTCGGTCTTTTCAAGGCCAAGCTGAGCTTTTTGGATGAGGCAGAGACGAGAGCGCTCCTCCACGACACTGTCTCTCCTGGCGATGCAGATCAACATCAGCGTTTTGTTAGCTTGATCAAGATGGCTGCAGGCGACGCAGAATGCGATTACATCCTGACAAGGATACTAGCCGTCGCAAAGGTTGATCATCGCCTCCTGGTAGATGTCGTGCGAGCCTTGGAGACAGCCACCATAGATCGACACCCACATGACGACATGGATCCCAACATCAACGGGCGCACTGCGCAGACGTTTGCCGAGGATAAGGCCAGCAGTGTACTCCTATACTATCGAGGCATTGCTGCACATACCTACGGAGTCGGACCTGATGGCACCGAGCCAGCCATCGCAGCTGTTGAGCTTTGGGAGCAATGTAGAAAGAAATTGGAGGGTATCGGTGGTGAAACAGCTTCGTCTTGGAGGAGGCGCGCGACCGAGGAACTGGCGAAGCATTACTTCCAGACCATGATGAACCCGACGGTTGCGGATGAGTGCGAGCCTGACCAAATTGAGAGGCTCAGGAAATTGTACGACATCGACGCCGCAGAATTGTATTCTGTAGGAAGTTTCCTGGGCTCACTGTACGCTCTGCATGACAGAAAGGACAAGTCGAAGGCGGTATTGAGGCATCGTATGCTGCGCGGGCTGACAATGCTCTCTGATGACGACCCCGATAATGACATATATGGGATAGCATGGATCTTTTGCACGCTTCTTCAAAATCGGGACTTCAAAAATTCAGCTGTTGCGCTATCTTTGCTTGGCCAGCAAGATATAGTGACTCAAGAGTTGAGCTATGCGGTCAAGGGCGTTCCCGTGGATGACTCGGGAGTCAACAGAAACGAAGTCAATGAACTGATCAACGAAGTCAATGAACTGATCACAGATTTGGGTGCAGAGACTGTCCAAAAAGTCAAGTCACAGTTCCCTCAGGTAGCGCAGCAGATTGAACGAATCAAGGCAGCCAAGGCACACATCGACTCGCTTCTAGCTGAACAGGACAGCACCGACGAAACAGACATGGACGCCGATTCGGGCGCGCAGGTCGAAAAAAAAACAGGAATAGGCGCTCGGAAGGTAGCTCTCAAACTTTTGCGTTCCCGTCTTGCCAACTTGGAGCATCTAGAGCTCGACGCAACTATGATCGAGACTAGACTTACCTGCGATGGACGCAAGTCTAATGGGCGAGCCTGCGGAGATGAGAACCACAGCTTCAACCAGGACCTCTATCACTGCATCTATTGCCCAGCAAAAGACTTTTGTGCCGACTGCTTGGGGCGCCTGCGTGGCGTGACTCCGGGAGACGGATCATTGTCATCGAATTCGCTGTCGGCACCCATTACTGCATGCAGCTCCAAGCACCAATGGTTCAAGATCCCGGCTGCCTTCTCCGATATGTACGTGGGAACCAAGCCGGACATGGTAAGGCGACCCAATACAATTAGACTCGTGCCCGGTGATGATAGTGTATGGGAGGCTTGTTATGACGAGGCCGACGCGACGCAGATGACCATGGATGAGTGGAAGACGGAGCTGGCCAGAGACTGGGATATATCGCTCAATGAGCTCAATAGCCATGTCGCTTAAGATAGATGAAGTGAAGACAGATTAATTAAACATGGATTAAATGAAGACTAATTAATTGAAGACGGACAGATGACCATGGATGAGTGGAAGACGGAGCTGGCCAGAGAGTGGGATATGCCGCTCGATGAATTGAATGTCCATGTCTTTCAAGACGAATCGAGTGAAGACAGATCGAGTGAAGAGGAATGATGATCGGGGAGTGATTGGGGGATGATAGTGGTGTTCCTGACATCGCAAGATTACGGTGGCACATTAGCTAGGGTCCGCAAAAAGGATCAAAACGCATTTTTGTTCAATTAGGTTAAATACTATGAGCCATGATGTATGCCTTTAAGCCGCGAGACATGCTTTTAAGCTATAATATATACCTTAAAATTAAAGCTGCGATACCTACCTTAAAGCCGCGATGCATGCCTTAAAGCCGCGATGCGTGCCTTGAAGGTTAGATTTTAAAGGTTAGGTTAGCTTTAAAGGTTAGATTAGCCTTAAAGGTTAGATTAGCTCTAAAGGTATAATATATATATATAAACCTTAAAACCTTATATTTTAGGCATATATCGCGGCTTTAAGGCACGCATTGGGGCTTCGAGGCACGCATCGCAGCTTCGAGGCAGGTATCGCGGCTTCAAGGCATGCATCGCAGCTTATAGCATTTTGGCTAAAATTGCGTTTAAATCCTTTTTTGCGAACCCTAGCTTATGTGCCACCGTACAAGATCGGCAAAAGCATAGACTGGCAGACAACAGATGTGAAATAAATTGTCAGCACGTCTGTCTCGACAACGCTACAGGAGCATTTTAGCATCCAGATGTACGTCCATGTCTTGAGTCTCATGAGGTTGCTCTCCTGCAGGCGAGATTTGGTGACAGTCTGGGCTGCACAAGCCCTCAACCCTAAGCCCTAAGCCGCCTAACAGCTTGATGCAGACGGAGCGAATCTTGGTTGCATTCATGATGAATCGGACGAATCGGGGGAAATAAATACCTTGGCGACACCCAGTCGTTACGGGCCCGTTCCACCCCTTGCACTGCCAATGCCAACGCTGCCCTATCCGAGACGCACCCTATGCGCGCCTTGTGTCCGCCAGCGCGGCCGCGTTCAGTCGGGGCAAGGGCCCTCGGGGCAGAATCGACTCGGCCCGCGCTGCGAGCTTGCGAGGCCAGCCCCCGGCAGGGCCGCCGGAGGCAATCAGTGCCATGCTGGCCGCGCGCACTTCGAGCGGAGCGAGGCCGGCCCGCCGCAGGCGACCCCCGGTAGGGCCGCCGGAGGCAAATACCCACGGCCTGTGTGTTTGCCTCCGGCGGCCCTGGCGGGGGCTGGCCTCGCAAGCTCGCGGTGGTCACGGCGAAAACTGGTCCCTGTCCTGGGGGTGGTGTTGATGCCTCCATCTATGACATATATTGACTCGGCTCGAGATGTCAATGCATAGCTAGTCATGGGTGGTATTTGCCTCTGGCGGCTTTACCAGAAATTGCTTATAGCGGGCCGGTCCTTGCTACGCTTCAGCCACAGTGACCTTTATTTACAATATATGTCAGCTTGGCTTGAGATGTCAATGTGTAGCCAGTCGTGGGCGGTGTTTGCCTCCGGCGGGCCGGCCTCGCTGCGCTCGAACCCCTCAGGCCGAGCTGAGTTTATAATTTTTTTTCCTTCCCCATGTGGGCGGTCCTGAGTCGTGATGTGCTGCTCGGTCGTGGCGCGCGTCGTCATGCGTCTGTAGCGCGATGGAGGAGGGCGGGCGAGCGGTCGATACATGGTATATATGTGCGCACAGCAGAGTCCGTAGCCTTGTCTTCCCTGGCATAACTCTCACATTATCATCACGTTGTGGACGCCGGTCAAGGACCAAGTGCTCCAGCCCGGCTCTGCTCGGCGTTTGTCAGCACTGGTGGCTCATGCAAAGTCGGCAAGGACGCCTGGAAAGCGCGCATCTTGTCTCGACAGAGCCCATCAGCAAGTCTCGGCAAACGAACGAACGGGAGGGACACTTGTGGCTTCCTCACAATAATGGCAGCGCTCAAAACTTACGCGGCGTCAAGGCATCTTTCCTGGATTCGACATCTTTTCCCGAGAGGCACGCCGAGGGTCCTGTTCCCGACGCCACGACAGCGTGCGCAGGGAGTGTAATGACTTGAAGGCATGGCGTGAAACGAAAAGAGAAATAAATAGAAATCATAATTACTAAGGATTACAACGGTAGCTATTCTGTTCGCCTGCTCCTCCAACCTCATGCCCGCGCCACGCCGGACATGGCTCTTCGTCCGTGCTCTCTTCAGACCGCCAATCTCTTCGCCGCTCACCGCACCTGGATCGCCTGCTGCACCTGAGGGTACAGGCGGACCATCTCGTCGTACAGTTCGCGGTGCTCGTTGATCATGACTTGGGGGTCCCAGCCGGCAGCGACGAAGATGGTGTCGACGCCGCTCGCGATGGGCGTCGTGAAGATGAGGCAGATCTGCGTGCCGATCAGAAAGGCCAGCGCGACGATGACGGGCGTGTAGCCGCCGCCTCGGTTGTACTCGGGCTTGGTGAACAGCAGATACAGGTACGCCAGCAGCGCCGTGGCATAGCCCACAAACTTTGCGGCGTGTCAGCATCATCCGCACACGGAGAGCATTCGGGACGAGAAAGGGGGGGGAGGGGGCAAACGTACCATTGAGCCAAAAGATAGCACGGGGCCGATCAAGCTGTCCTACACCGGGGCTGTCAGTGCGGTCGCGCGTCAACACGTCTCGTGGGACTTACATTGACCAGTGCGTCGATCCCACGGTCTTTGATCATGTGGAACGTATCCTTGGCTGCGGGGATATACGCCTTTCCGTACAGGGCGATGTGACAGAATGCATATCTGTTCACGAATTGTACCACCCATTCCTGATGTGCACACGTGTCGTCAGTATGCTGCCACCAGACCCGCGCTTCACCCCACGGCGCGCAGACTTACCAGCAGGGAGATCAAGCATCCCAGAATACAAAACACAATGTATCCTATGGTTCCGCCAATGCCGCCCTCCTCTCCCGACTGCTGGCGGGCGACGGAGCACAAGTGGCGGAGGAACTGGATGATGGCAATCACCAGACTCCCAAAGCTGATGCTGCCGAAGGAGTAGGTGAGTGCGCGCCTCGCACTGCCGCTCGTGGCATGCCTGGGGAAGTTGTTGACGCAAAAGTACCAGGTGCCGTATACCCCCGCGATGATGGTGTGGATCGTGTTCTTCAACCACTCGCTGATCCAGTACTGTCGCAAAGGTCAGCGGCGCTCTTGGCCCAAAACGCGGCGACAGAACGGGCTTACCATGGCAAACGTAATGAAGACCACAAGTCCAATGACCTAGTACACATCAGCCGACGCATCTTTTGCGCTGGGAGTCACGTTGAGCTTCTTCCTTACCTTGCCCTTGTTGCACGATCCATTCGCGCACTTTGGGTTGTTCCGCGACGGCTCATAGGTGACGTACGTGGCCGTCAGAGTCACGCTGAACCACGCGCTCAGCGCAACAGCCAGAAGCCCACCGATGAACGAAACGAGGTATACGTGGCCGTATTTTCTGCTGACGCGAATCGTCGTCTTTAGCATCAGCGCAGCGAAGGGTATGCGCGGGATCCAGGAAATAAACGCCACAATCGTGAATCTATTTGTTTTTCCACCCTCAGTCGTTAGCTTCTTCCTCTTTGGCCTTGCACACACACACACATGTACGACGGAGTCGGGGTGGTAGGGAGGAGACCTATACTGACATGCCAAAGATGAGAAAGACGATGCCTGCCGACCAGTACTTCTTGTACAGGTAAAAGATGGCGGTCCCAATGGCAAAGGCAATGTTCAGTATGCCAGTGATCCATATGAACTGCTTCGGGAAGAAGAAGGCCGCTGCAAGGTAGGCGCTCGAGAGGACAAAGGCGACGACGAGGCCAAAGGCAAACAGGATGATGGTGTTGTTGTTCAGGGAGAAGTTGTTGTTGCCGCCGTAGATGCCCTTGCCGTGCAGGCCGGTGACGTAGCCGCGGATCGAGATGACGGAGACGGCAACGAAGCCGGCAAAGACGAGGAGAAGCTACGGTTGAGTTTTTTCTTTCGAGTCAGACAAGCTTCTCTTGGCCAAACGGGTGATGGCGTCGCTACCACCGCAGCGGCAGCGGCAGCGGCAGCAAGCATCAGACGCACCAGGAGACCCGCCCACAGATCATTGTACTTTGGCTTCTCGAGCTTGAACGCCTCGTCAAACGTGTAGTTTTCCCCCTTGGGGGGATTGTAGCTGTACGGAGGGGGCGGCCCGTACGCAGTCCCGTTCTGTTGGTAGTCGCCCTGGGGCGGCGGAGGCGGAGGCTGGTTGTAGTTGTAGCTCTGATTGTACTGCGGTTGTTGTTGTTGCTGTCCCCAGGCGCGCTCGTTCCCGCCGTTGGCGTAGCCGTCCCTCTCACCCATGACGGCGACGAGCGGCAGTCCGACCGACTGATGTGATGTCTCGAGGGGGGGGTGGTGGTGGTGGTGGTGGTGGTGCGCAGATGGCGATGCTTGATCGCGGTCTCGCTGGTGTTGTGCCAGAAAAAAAAATGAAGAGCCAAGGTGATGGGAATAATGGCGTGTGAAAACAGCTTTGGTGCAGTATTGTACTACAGCTGGAAGCGCAATGTCGCAGACGGTGGAGCTGCCAAGACAATTGCGCAGCGCATAGCAACGGAGCCAATGATTTTGAAAATCCGAGACATGCAACAAACTGGGCCACGGTTTCCAATGGGGGAGGGGGCCCCACGGATCCGATCGGGGACGGGCAATTCCAGACTAGTACGTAGACAAAACAGCGACGATGACGAGACGACGAGTCGTGGGAGCTTTGCCGGGCTGCTGTTGGGATGCGGCAGCCAATCACGACACGCACGTCTCCCCATCATCATCACCTTGGCCATTTTAGATTCGTGGCCGAGACGCTAGGCTGGCTGGCTGGCCTGTCCAATCAGCCACTGCCGCACAGTGTCCTGGCGGGGAGTGCCGATGTGGCCCACCATCAGCGTAAGCTTTACGCACCACGCCTTTGAATCGCACACAGGGTGCGGTCGCGTACAGTGCCCAGAAGCGAGGCGCTGTCGTGCGGGCGCAAACGCAGCGCGTGTCTCGTCACCGTCCTCGGCGCGACGTGGGCCGTCACGACGCCCTTGGATTCCCGGCCTCGCCCGGACTCATGCTCGCGATGCGACGCGCATCTGCCTGTGCCATGCAGTCGCATCCGTCGGGCGAGAGGCAAACTCACGCGACCACCGCCTCCTTCGCGGCGGCCGCTGCGCAAATCCCCGGCCTCGATCCAAAATTACGAGCAATCCGGATCACAAATGCATCTGAAGCCGGTTCACGACCACGGCAGCAGTGT
>JAPFUF010000457.1:0-30472 GCA_030780645.1 Aschersonia sp. MBC 508 | reverse complement strand
GGGTGGGAAGGAGGGGGAAGGGGGGGGTGTGGCCGTTGGTGGTGGTGTGGGTGGATGATCGATCGAGATCTCCCTTTCCCAGGCACTTCTTTGCACATGATGCGCATGCCTCTGGAAAGACAAGGCAAGACATGGTAAAACGCGAGCGTTATGTGATGTGAGGTGGGTGCGTGCCGTGTCGCGTCGCACGCAGACTCGCATATGCTACAATTACAGCCTGAAAGTCCATGATAAGCAGCTCGGGCAGAAGCTCCGACTCCGGTGCGGTCTGCAGGGGAGCTCATCCGAGCGAGCGAGCAATCAATTACTCGCTCTACATACTTCACACATGAACGAGCTTCGGCTGCGCAAAGGGAAGCAAGCCTCCCGCCTTCCACCTCCCTCCCTTCCACGCGGGGTGTGTTTCAAATTCCACGTCGTCGGCCGGTTGACACGGCTTGCCAGCAGGCAAACCATCGGGACTCTGTTCAGCATTGTCTTGTGCTGTAGGTAGTACACGTGCAAAAACGTAAGCGCTATGCAGTCCGCAGTGCTCCGTGAGTGTCAAGCTAAGGAAGGTGAGGTGAGGTGAGGTAGATGACGGGTCCATCCGCCCCTCGCTGTTTGCCCAATAATGGATGAATGAATAATGGTGTTCGGAGGTGGGAATCTGCATTTGCTACGAGCCATCTGCGGGTAAAACACCTCGATCACGAAATGCCCACTCCCATCGGGATTCGATGCGCGTGGCGAAAGGACCGGGGGCAGCCAGAGGCGGAAAGGCAGAGAGAGAGCGCGAGAGAGAGAGTTGGAGAGCCCAGCTCAGCCATGCCCAGACGACCTGATATGCATGCATCCGTCTTCCGCATATGAGAAAAGCCGCATTAGCATGAATTACGAGACCGAAAACAATATACAACAAGTTTGACTCGCTGCCTTCCTTTTTTTCCCCTTCTCTCTGTTGGCCACTAACACCAAAGATCCCCTCTTCTCTGCTTTTTCGTGCGGGCTCCCCGTCTGCCTTCAATTACCCCTCCCCCACCTCTCTCAAAGCAGAGGCCCAACGTCAAACGGAGGCATACGTCATATTTGCCCGGGGCCGGGTCGTCTGCGTATCATGTCATGATGAATCCAAACACTTTTTGAGGAAAATCGGAGAGAAAAAGAGAAGATGCGACTAGTGGAAGAAGAAGAACTCGGAGCAAGGGGAACAAGAAGACGAAGAGGGAAAGCCTGTTTGGCAAACAAGCCTCCCCCCCCTCTCCTCCATGGCCGAGCGAATGGAGCAAAAGACAGCTGCAATGCTGCATCCTCCAAAACATGGCATTCTACATACACATACACATACACACGTCTCACAAAGAATTAAAAAAAAAAAACATAAACGGGCACCAAGGGCTCGGGCGCCTCGGATTGGGGAGATGGACAAAAACCCTGTCCGGTCGGGCCTTGGCGCCGACCATGTCGGGCTCCCCCAGTACTATGTAGCCCTTCTCAGATCGAGACGGCCTAACACCCCGCCAGCCCACACGCTTGTCTCGCCCTCATAGTGGCTCGCGGCCAGCTGTACTTCGGACCTGCTAAGCCCCGTCCCGTGCTCCGATCGCCGTCAGCCACCTGTCAATCGACGACCCAGTGGGCAATCGTATTTTCGGGCCCCCGCCCCGGTGAGCTAGCCCCGTCTCCCGAAAAGTCCCATCCGCCATGGACGAAAAGCTCCGTGTGCATCGAAAAGACGTGCTAATTCGATTCAGCCGGACACGAGGAAATGCACCTTCTTTTCCCGCCACTGGTGGCGCGTGCAAGAACTTGGTCCGACTCCGGGTTTCCTTCGGGAGGAGCGACGTGCATGGTACATACTTTACCTAGGTACGTACATTCACACATACCGCTCTTTACCTATTATTACGGTATGTTAAGCCACGGCTCCCGGCAGAAAAGCCAGCTTGAATGTATCCACCATCAAACCCAGCCGATGCCCCCACATCCTCTGACTTCACGTATTCACTCAACTCGAGGCCCATTGCTCGTGGCCTTGTCCCCCCTTACAGCAAGGATTTTGTGCCGTCTTTATCTACTGTGGCGTGTCCTCTCGGGACTGAATATAATTGACTTTCGTCTACATGTCCTGTCTACATCGTGGATAGTGTTGCGACGTCTTCATTTGTCATGTCAAAGGGAGAAGCTGTGGCACAGATGTCTCCTTTCCACCTTGAACAAGGCATCTGTGACCAAAGAGCAAGACTTCTATTGTGAGAGCAAATGCCTTGCCACGCGCAGACTGCCAGATCCTTCTATACGACCAGAGGTTCCACGTTCCAGATCCCCTCGGCATACTCGTTGATGCAACGATCACTAGTGAAGAAGCCCATTCGGGCGACCGAAGTGATGCACTTCGCGATCCATTCGTCCTGGTTACGGTAGGCTGCATCGACGAGGTGATGCGTCTCGATGTAGCTGTGGAAGTCGTCCGACACCAAGTAATAATCTCCATGGCTGCGCACCGCGCCGATCATAGCGCCAAAGTCGTGGGGGGTGCCAAAGGTCCCTTTCTCGATCTCAAGGAACACCTTTTCCAAGTCAGCATCAATGGAATGAGATCCATATGTGTGCGCATGTCGGAGATCTTCAACATCCTCGGCAAGATTTCCAAACAAGAAGATGTTGCTCTCTCCAACCTCACGAGTGATTTCGATCTATCCATGCAGTCAGCCAGACACTTCCAAACGGGGGAGAAGGGATTTGCAGTTCGTACATTCGCACCGTCGCAGGTGCCGATAATCAAGCCACCATTGAGCACAAATTTCATGTTGCTCGTTCCAGAAGCTCTGTTAAACCGTTAGCTTTCACAAGAAGCTGCTTTTCATGGCGAAATGTGCCTTACTCGGTTCCAGCGGTCGAGATATGCTCACTGATGTCCGACGCGGGGCAAATGATCTCCGCCTTGCTCACGTTATAATCTTCCAAGAAGATGACCTTGAGCAAATCTCCGATTTCTTCGTCATTGTTCACAACAGCTCCCACGGAATTGACTAAATGAATGATTTGTTTCGCCATCCAATACCCAGGAGCGGCTTTGCCGCCAAAAATGGACACACGCGCGAGCTGCTTCTTCCTCTCCTCAGGAGTCATGGCTTTCAGGGTAAGGTATCGGTGAATGACGCCGAATATGTTGAGCTGTTGGCGCTTGTATTCATGAATGCGCTTGACTTGCACATCAAACAAGGCAGCTGGGTTCACAGTCACTCCTGTCGTGTCTTTAATGTGCTTAGCCAGGCGGACCTTATTGGCATACTTGATTTCAGCCCATTCGCGTCGAAAATCCTTGTCGCCGGCATGTTTTTCTAATTTATTCAAAAGTGTCAGATCTTTGAGGAACTCATGCCCCCCACACTTGGTTGCGATGAGCTTAGAGAGGCGTGGGTTAGCCTGGTGCAACCAACGTCGAGGCGTGATGCCGTTCGTTACGTTGGTGAACTTGTCGGAGCCGTATATTTCGACAAAGTCTTTGAAGATCGTAGCTCTGATCAAGTCGGAGTGGAGTTCTGCTACACCATTGACCTTATGAGAGCCGACGATTGCCAGATAGGCCATGCGCACCATTTTGGGTTGAGACTCTTCGATGATCGAAACGCGCCGGAGCATGTCTCTATCTTTGGGGAAGGCTTTCTCAACCGTTTGCAAGAAGAACAGATTGATATCGTAAATGATTTGAAGATGGCGGGGGAGAAGGTGTTGCACCAGTCCAACGGGCCATTTCTCAAGCGCCTCCGGGAGAACAGTGTGGTTCGTGTATCCAAACTGCATGAATCATTAGTTTTGACTTCCGGCAGCTGGCCTTCGCTCCTCCGCCACTGGAACTTACGGTGTTTGTGACAATGTTCCAAGCCACGTCCCATTCTAATCCTTCTACATCAATGAGAATGCGTTGCAACTCCACGATTGCCAAGGTTGGATGTGTGTCATTCAACTGGATAGCAATCTGATCTGGAAACTCCTTCCAAGAACGCTTCGACTTCTTGAAACGGCGAACTATATCATACAATGACGCAGCGACCCAGAAGTACTGCTGCTTCAGGCGAAGTTCCTTGCCTCGCTCGAGATTGTCATTGGGGTACAGCACTGCGCTGATCGTCTCAGCACGTTGTTGATCTGCCACCGAGCTCTCGTAATCTCCGCTGTTGAATTTCTGGAAATCGAATTCGCCGCCGGAGGCTTTGCTAGACCAAAGACGAAGATTGTTTGTTGTTGGTGTGGCATAGCCAGGAATGGGGACGTCGTATGCAACGGCCTGGACGATCTCGCCGCCTTCCCAGGATGATATAGTTTTGCCATCGGCGTTGGTAGACTTGCTCACGTGCCCGAAAAATTGTATCTAGAACAGTCAACCTCGTACCTCGAAACAATCGTACAGGCAGACAGGCAAACGCTTACATCAACGGTGACGTCGTGGCGAGGGAATTCCCAAGGATTAAAGTCCAACCAGTAATCAGGCACTTCGACCTGATACCCATCAATAATCTCCTGTTTGAAAATACCATAACGATATCGCAAGCCGTATCCCCACGCTGGAAAGTTGAGGGTAGCTAAGCTGTCAAGGAAGCAGGCAGCGAGACGACCTAGGCCCCCATTTCCAAGCGCAGCATCGTGCTCCTGCCTAATTACATCTTCAATTCTGAAACCAAGTTCTTGAAGGCCGTCTTGGAAAATGTCAGTCACTAGGAAGACATGAAGGTAGTGTAGGGGCTGTCAGATGAATGATTACCTTTCGCGGCGTCCTTGAGTCCGACGTTGAGCATGGCATTGTCAAGGGCCCGTCCCATCAAGAACTCGAGACTCAAGTAGTAGACCCTCTTTGTGTCACGGTAAGTCTGTCGTTGTTGGGTTTTGTTCCAGTCCGTGATAAGGCGGTCGCGGAACGCCAAGCTCGTGGCGGAATAGGCCGCAATCTCGTCACAATTAAACACACTCCTGGCCAAGGTTGTCTCGACATGGCGTACGACCTCTTGCTCGAAACCATTCTTGTCACTGAAGCTCCTGGGCTGGTTTCTCTGCCAGGCGTCACGCTGAGGCTCAGGAATCGATGCTGCAGACCCGTCAGCTTGCAGTTACATGCCTGAGATCGCAGCGATCGATCATGGTCAGCGTGCCCGACGGCCATGCTGTGAGCACAAGCCGGCAAAGAACCGTACGCTGCCCAATTGGACATGTCACGAAACATCGGTAAGGAAGCGTAGACGGTACTAGCAATGTCCGGAAATACCTTCAACGCTCTTTATCTCTCCGGCACCAAATCCAGTAAAGGTCCGCTTGTGCTTGGGGCGAGAGATGCCTGCAGGCCCAACTCCACCCGTGATGTCCACAATTGGAGCACCCGTAGAGGGCCGTCGCTCCCTTGTGGGTAGTCTCTGCTGCTCGATCGACATGCTTGTTTAACGGACCGCTGGAGTCACAAAGGACAGACAATTGAGAATCTGAGCCTGCGTACTGAAAGGAAGAAACTTGGACAAAATCACAGGGGAAAAGAAAAAGGGCAACCGAAAGGAGGAGGGCCGCTGCTTTTGTCAGATGTGCCAGACCCCCTCTTCTCTCCCTCAATGGATCTTCTCCTTCCTCAGTGTTGGATCCTCGCACCTGGCTAATGCGGGGAGCTATGGTGGGGTCAAGACGCAGCTGCTGCGGAGCCCTTTTGGGCTACCACACCTGGGCAGTAACCAGCCAGCCCGGATTTAGTCAAGTCGAGAGCGGGGTGAGAGGAGCGATTGAAAGGAAGTGGGTGCGGAAGAGGGGCTGGGCTGGGCCTCTGGCAGGGGAGCTTGAATGCACGTACTGTTGCCACGTGAAGTGCTGTCGAGGTAAACAATGGCCAGACATCTTCAGGGCTCGGGAATCCAGGGCGCAGGAAAAGAAGGGAATTTCAGCGAGATCCGATTTTATCTGTCAATACAATAGATGTCCAGGAACCGCGCGATCGGGGAGAGGGTGAAGGGGGGGGGCGGTAACACCCTGGAGAGACGAAGATGACGGCTGTAAGACTCTAGCCATGGCCCGCAGGTCACAATGGAGCAGTGAGGAGGTGAGAAGCACCCGACCTCCTTCGTATGCAAAAGTAAGGTCATTGCATGAGATAGGTACCCAATTGGTGCCGCTCGTCAGACGAGGTGTAACGCCATGGACCGCGAAAGCGTTCGGCAAGTGCGGTGTGTGTGTGTGTGTGTGTGTGTGTGTGTGTGTATGTGTGTGTGAGCCAAGGCACTGAGACATTGATGATCCGTTGACGCCATCGAGCATCCTGTGAGGGATCTAGCACGGGACCGTTGCAAGCCGCCGAGACGGCCACACCTGTAAGCACTGAGCGAGGCGCTGACTTGTATAAAGTACCGTGCCTGTTCTTCTCGCTGCCCAGGCCTTCCGAGGGCAGTGAAGAGGCAGAGGCCCCACTTGTTCATCTCCAGAACAGGTAGAAGCCAGTCCGAGGCAGGACATACGCCTTGGAATATCAACAAGTCTTCCCGGAAAGTGGCTGGTCGTTCGCGCAAGCGTAATAAGCGTCGATGTTTTTGTATGTCCAGACGTGCCTGTCGTGACTGAAAGATCACGCACGGTTGGAAGAGGCTTCATTCGCCAGTTCGATACGAGCATCGTCGGCAGCGCCTCGGGGCGATGTTCGTTTCAGGCCTTTGGCATGATCCACCACAAACTGCTGATGCATCGCCTGTGCCATAAGATGCTGCGGCAAGCGAGCGACGTCGCATTCTGGACGCTCGCGTCCAAGCTCTTGAGGGCTCACCAGACAGTTCCCGGGTTGCAGCGTGTTATCATTGTAAGAATTCGAGATCATGTCGGCAACTAGTATACAAAAGTGGCTCCTTTTCCCACGACGTCCAGAGCGCCGACCAAAAGCTCAAGTAACTTCGTTGTCATTAGTGAAGGTGTCAGCCTCCGTTACAGCGTCACCATGTCGATGTCATCCCCGGCACGCGATATCGCCTCAAAATCCTTCGGTTCGTATCCAAAAGATGTCAGTCAGGGTGCGAGCATACCAAAAGCCGCTCCGATATCCAAGTATGCCGAGGAACTCGCTCTGACCTTCCCTCGCGTCTCGCCATGCCAGTCGCAACAATCAGCGTTGCGTGGCGCCCTAGCCCACCATCCTATTACGAGCTTTCGGCGCCTTGATAATTTTTGGCTCTGCCTCCATGAGTTTCTGACCCGGGTTTCGAAATTCGACGACTTATCCCGAAAATGCTCGCTAAACCAATGGCAGAAACCAGTCCTCCTTGAACGTGATCATGATAGAGAACCACAACATGGTTCAGAGGGACCGCGATGAAGGTAAAACAGATTATCTCGGCGAGACCCTGTGTCGCCGCTTGTTACAAACTCAAGAAATGAGACCCGTGCAAACTCCAGATAAGGGTAATTCGAGGACGTCAGCCACTTGCTCGATTGAGAAACACAAATCGTGGTGTACCACCAGCTCCTTTCATAGAATTCCGGAGTCCTTGAGGGCGTTGTTTAAAATCGTTTCTTTGACAGCGGCAAAGACGAGTCGAATGTTGGATGTATCGGTCGCTTGGGTTAAGCTGCGCAGCTGTTAGTTGTCGGGGGTGCTAGCGTAGAATTGCCGCCGTGACGAAGACCAGACCGTTCACTTACTGAGGGTATAGGTTCAAATGAGCCCGGTTCACCTGATTAAAGCGCCACAGCAGATACTTGGCGGCTTTGTTGACGTCGTTGCCTCCGGAATAGTCCGGAAAGTAGTTGCCAAGGGGCGATCGAACTAGTTTCTGTTTGAAAATATCAACTTTGTTGAGGAACAAAATGATACTCGTCCTCATGAACCAACGAGAGTTCACCACAGAGTCGAACAAGAGGAGGCTTTCCATCATTCGATTCTAATTTCTCGGGTGTTAGCAACTTGTGTTGGGCGGTTGGTGTCAATTTCTTTCTTCTCTAACCTGACTGCTTTCTTCGAGGAGCACTTGGTCATATTCTGAGAGTGCCACGCAGAATATGATCGAGGTAACGTTCTCGAAGCAATGTATCCACTTCTTCCTCTCGCTTCGTTGCCCACCGACATCGAACATGCTAGGGAAGGTCAGCGCCGAGTGCTCGGAAAGTCCAGGCAGGTAGCCCGCCGCGCAGATAAGAGGACGAGAAGAAGCAGAGAAATGCAGGGAAGGGCATACTGTATGCTGAGCTGACCCATTTGAAATCGTGTTTCATAAATGCCAGTAGTCTTCGTTCGAGCTCGGAGTACATCCATTTCGTTTGGCAGGTAGTCGGGCGCAACAATTCGCATGACCTCTTGGAAGAAGCTGCGGCCCAGAGCGTCAGCAAGTCATCTGGGCGGAAAGTTGTGAGGGAGGACTCCTCACTATTCTGCGGAGTCCATGAGGTAGAACTCCGTTTGATGCTGCATCAGACGGTCTTTTGCGGGATCAGCCCATAAGGCCTGAACCGCTGTGCCGACCCGAAGATCAATGTGTGCTTGGGGCCCGGACTCGGCTTGGTAGGACAGCAAGTACTCTATGTGGTGCCGATTGCCTTCCAGTTGTGGTTCAATCTCGAATTGCTGCATGGCCGTGATGACGGCCTTGGCGCATTCGACAAGATTTTTGAACACAGTCGGCCTGTAATTGTAAAGCTCATCCTCTGAATACCCTTTCAAGTGGATGATCTTCATCTGCTTCACAATGGTGGACTTGCCACTCTCGCCGGAACCTGTCGCAGAATAGTGAGTATTTGACAAACTGTGCATCTGATCCGTCGATTGCGTTTCTTCATACCCAGAAGTAAGATCTTGCATTCTTTCCGTAGTCTTCTCGAGTCTTCCTCTATGACTCTGTCGATGGCTTGGCTCTTTTTCTTTTGTTCAGCCTCCTCACTACTAGAGCTCATGCACCCGCCCATGTTGACGGATGGTATGTGTCGACACTAGCACGAGATTGTCTGATGGCGCTCGACGCAGAAAGGAACCACCGCCTGGACCAATCGAATTTCTCGTGTCTGACAATCACAGCTGTGTGCGCATGACAATGGTCGAATTGGATGGGCCCAGATCTGCGCGGAAGCAGTGCGGAAGCGGCGGCAATAGAGATGCGGAAAGGAAAGTGCTGGCCGAGCGTTCCTCGGATTGAATGGTCGCGCGGTTTTTCGCAACAGCGAAGCAGGCATGTGAGGGCGGCCGAGAGTGAAAACGAAGAGGAGCTGCCGTGGTCACCGCGCGCTGGCGAAGGCTCGCCCGCTGCTACTCCGCACCAAAAGATGGAGGAAGGGGGTGAAGAGGTCGGGAGTTGCAATCCGTGTGAGCTGCCGACGAGGCCGAGGAGGCAGCTGTCGTGAAGAGCGGGGATGGAGGTGTCCGGCAAAGATGCTGGATTGCAGAGGTGGTGAGCGGAATGACGGCGTCAAAGGCAACGAGAAAAAGGTTCCGACCAAAAGGTCGATTAACCTGTCGTGGAACTCTAGTCCTGTCGTAGACGTGGGTGGGGGAGCCGGGGAGACTGGACTCGTCCGGGCAGGCGAGCGGCACTCGCATCTATGTATCTGGGTACCTACATCTATCCGTAGGGGAAGCGGAATTGACAGGGTTCAGAGGACGGGCCACACCCAAGGGGATCCTTTCGCGGGCGAGGTCGGGCATGCATTGGGGCCGGCTCGTGGCCTGCGCGTGCGGCTTCACGCCATGACTGTCCAGAATATGGGACTCCCTCCCCAGCTATTTCCCTCCAACACGGCTATGTACCCAGAGCGAGAAGCACTGGGATCTGGCGATGGATTGGCAGCGACCGGTGGGTTGCGGCCTTTGGGACGTGGACGTGGGTGGGTAGGTGGGTGGTGTGGACTCTGGAAACATGGAAGTGTGGAGGAGAAGCCTGGGGTGGCTCCCTCAGCCGTTCCCGACGTCAGCAACGCCATCTCACCGACGATGCCAGACCACGCCCGCCTGCACCGTCGCCAACCCCGAGCCTGCGGTTTGCCGTGCAAGTGCGCACCCTGCGTCCGTCAGATCGGGCGCGCCTCTGACGATAGTTCCCAGAATCCAGAGCCTGCACCAAAGCCTCTAGGGTTCAAGCCCGGCTGCAAGTCAGCCGGCTGCAATGTACCCTGTTCAGGACAGCAAGTATTTGCGCGCTAGTGCAAGATTGAAACGAATTAAGCCCTTGAGATGCAGCCCGTGGCCACGAGGAAACGCCGATACTACTCGCGGCGCTTACTGTGTGCATACACGGGCAGTCCAATCTGCAGGCAGCAAATGGCACACTGGGCCACAATTTTTGTTGTCCCCCCCCCCCCCCTTTCTCTCTCTCTTCCTCCCGCCTCAAAGGACAAGGGTCGTCAGCGAAGGGAATAGCTTTGCTCTACAAGCGAAGGGCTGCAAGGGGGAAGAAGAGCGCAAAGGGGGCTGCAGCCAGCAAACGTGAGCGGCCCGCATCGCCGTGCAGGAGATTCCAGGATTCATGCTTGATATTGATTGCCGGCATTGGCTCAGCGAGTCTGAAGTCGCCGGCGCCACAATCTGACCCAGACCGGACAGTGTCTAGTGGTCTGGAAGGTTTCTCGGCTGGCGCTAGAAAGACACCCCTTGCCAGAAGGAACAAGTTGGTTTTTTCAAAGATCCCTTATCAGAAGCCAAGGCGGCATAAATAGGCACCAGCCATTCCATGTACGAATTGATGAGCTGAGAATCCTGGATGGTGATGGCTGTCCAACACATGGCGATGCACAGATCATCAAATTTGAGCTCCTGCTATGGTCATCCTCCCCTCGCACCATTTTCCTGTGTCCTGTGCCCTTCGGCCGCTGTGTTGTGACAAGTTCACCACTGCCAGGCTAGGCCCAGAGAGCAGCTCGAGGGTCCTCACCAAAAATGTTGGCGGCGCATCTGGCAATAGTGCTTGGTTGAGAGAGAAGGCATCAAACGCCCACGCCAATCGATGTGCTGAGCCGGGATTGTCTTATGCCCGTGTAGCTCTCAGCTGCGTGTCGGCTCGGCCAGGCCTCTTTCTGAATGATGCGAGACCGAGCCGAATTGAGCGGGCGATTCCTGGTCCGCGCCGAGCTCTCCATTTCGATGTAGAATCAAACACCGCGTTCAGCAGGATTGGCCTGCTGAGGTGTGCGCCTGCAACCCCATGCCCATGTGTTGCACGCTCGGTGCTCCGGGTGCATGCATTGTTTTCCCAGGAGTTCGAAACAGCCACGCTCCAGAAAGCTGGCCACAAAGCAGGGCGAAGCAGCTCCTTGCGCTCGAGTGGTTTGCTGTTTGCCGAGAAACTTCCCATGCAGGGAGGACCAATGTCAAATATGCAGCTCGTCCTCGCTGTGCATGGGTGCTCCTGGTTGAAACCAGTGTTGCGGAAGGGGCCAGAAGGGGAACGCTGTTGCGCGTCTACTTAGGGTCGTCCCTTCCTACCCAAACACGGCCGTTTGGAAAGTGCACCCTGGCCCTTTCGCCGCGACTGGTTTATCGTGCATGCCGCCCCTGTGCTGCCTTCAAGATCACTGACGGCTCCTTTGGTATCAACACCGGCAGGCTGTGTGCATGCGAGTGGCAGCCTGTAGGCCGTGAGGGCGTTAGCAATGGTGTTGAATGTCATGTCGCGGCATCAATGATCATTGCGAAGGGCCTTGTCCTGTCATTGCTGTCATTTTTTTTTTTTTTTTAAAAAAAAACCCCCCCCCCCTCCATGGCCTTGAAGGCGGTGCATATGCATCGTCCGCCCGCTTTGGTCTTGGCTGCCAGACGAGTCTGATCCTATTTGCTGCCAGTCGTGGATGGTTGCATTGCATGCTGATGCGAAGGACCTCGCAGGTGTCACAACCAACACCTTCGCATCGTGGTCAGTGGCCTGTCAGAGCAGCAAGGCAAACTGGATCAAAATCGCAGCATTCGTCTTGCTGCACAACGGTTGGTAGTCATCAAGCCATGACGACTCGGCGCGAGCTGTGCCGGAAGTAAGTACTTCCCTTCGGTTCGGGAGTGGATCAGATTCTACGAATGTTGGAGGGCTGGTCATACTTGGAAACCGCTTGCGAGAACCGAGACCTCGAATGGTGGTAATCCTTGCGCATCGAGTCACAACGGCCGAGCTTCTGGCCGTAAGGCGCCGGTGAGACAGTGGGCTGAGCAGGTGATGACGGCGAGCTGGACACCAGGACTGGCGCCAAAGCTGCCCAGCAGGCAATGAGAAATTGGGATGTTGGCGCTTTGTGCTGGACTACGTAAATCATTTCCAGACACACGTTGCTACAGTACGCCAAGCTTGCTGTACAGGGGTTTTGCCGCATCGTATTGAGGTCAAGAGAGAGGGGGTGGCAGACGGCAAACCGAGTCTTCGCGGGCAACGGGAGCCTGCACCTTCACCATCGAGCTGCCGTCAACGTCGAAGCCGGGTTACACGCAATGTCGCGACTCGATCAGCACGACTTTGCCTTGCTGCCGTAGGGTAGGATCGTGGGCTGAAATTCTTGAGCTTTCCGAAGGCACAAGATGGATGGCGTTGACGAAAGGCGGTGAAGTCGTCTCATTCTCACTGCAATAGACACGGATCACGTCAGTGATGGTCTCGAAATTCAGATGCATGCTTGTTTGGAAGCTGCGTGGGGTTTCAAGAGCCAGACATCCGGCAAGGCCCATTGAACAGCCGCCGTGTGCAAATTGCATATGCAAATGGAAGAGAGACGAAATGCATCTGACGGTCCGTTGATGGCCTCAGTTCGTCTGAACCCAAGACCGTGCGCCACAGACGAAAACCTCCTAGAACAGCGATGGCCCCAGGTGGAATCACACGTGGTCCTCTATTATTGGGTCTGTCCTATGTGACTAGGAACGGCTCATTACCGTGACATTGGGTTTCTGCGACACAGCACGCACCATAACGTATGCTCACAGGGGCCAGACCACATCCCAACACCCAGGGCCCCAGTCCGGTGGATTGTTAATTCCACGTGTCACCCGGATTGTTACGTGCCGGTGCCGACACTTTTAGCGCGGGACTCGGCGGCGAAGATGCTGCGTGCGTGCGTCAAGATCTTGAAAGTCATCAAAGGGTCATATTAATGCAAGCAGGGAGCTGTGTAAGGCTATTAATCAAGACTATCTTCTCCAGGGGTATATTGCCATCTCTATATGCTGGATTTATCACGTGCGCTGTCGCATTCGAATGTCCTTTCACGACGTGGGTCACTTGCCATGGTACATCTATTGGAAAACTCATACTAGCAAGTATTCTCCCTTATTTATAGAGAATAATAAAATTATGCCTCAAACCTTATCAAAGATAAAGGCTTTTCATAATGAAGAAATTCTTTCCCCCTGATTTATCTCGATACAAGGTCCTGGCCGCTGGTCATCTGAGGTCCTCATTGCCATCCGGCTGCTTTGCGCGTGGTCCGACGTCATGCCGGGGGGAGGGTCCGGATCATGGCGCATGCTCGGGCAAAGACCGAACAGGTTTGCAGAAGGATCTGGCAAGGGCATGCATGGCTGGCTGGGCCTACGAGCACCAACCACCTTCTTCTGCGCTGCCGGTCGACTCAAATGCGGGCACATTGGTGTTGGTCAAGTTCAGCACGGCGCCTCGCATTGGCAGGCATCTCCATCGCACAAAGCCGGACGGTCCCGGAGGCCCAGCCTCAGACCAGACGTGACGTGTGCTGACAGCGGAGCCTTCTTGTTTCATTCGGCGGCTTTTCTCAATCTTAAGTGCTTGGCTTGCTTGGGGTCAGGGAGGGATTTCCACATGTGCCACCCACTCCCTGAACAGGCCATCGCGTGGGTCGTCTGGGATGCCTAGGATCCTGTTCACCGGTATGGCAGGGTTGATTCCACGGGGAAAAAAACAGCCGAACCAGACGCGGGCACGCTCGGGCGTTTGTCTCCAAAGGCATGATTGTCAGACTCGAACGAGCACGTCGGCTGAGAAGTAGACAAAGACCCTCTCGCGTGTTCAGCTCTGCCATGGCGGAAGCACGGGTGGGGGGCCCTGTGTCCCTGTGGCCGTTCCGACGCTCCTTAGACCGTCTCACCACACACAGGCGGCGACACGTCAATGACGGAGGGATTCTGATGACACCCGTGGTGCGCTCCGCGACGGACCATAATCTCGCATCGGCTTGGACCGTAATTGTATTGTATTGTATTGTATTGTAGGGTGGGTGGTGGGGCGGATATGGACGCCGTCGGGAGGGCGGGTTGGCGGTAGCGGGACATTTTCACTGGACGAGCGACATTCCTTGCCGTACGGTACTTGTACTTGTACTTTTACTGCTGTTACTTGCCTTGTAAGTGCACGCAGGGACGTGGCACCACGCTAAACGTCAAGACGGGCGCTGGCCACCTTGTGCGCCAGAGAGGGAACTGCACAGGTGATCAGTTGCGCGAAAGTCTCATGCTTGATCCGTCATTTGCAATGTTTGTCCTTCGACCTTTCCCCTATGAGGACATGAACCAGCTTCGTGCACAGGGAGGGCAAACTGCTCCTAGTCGCTCGGTTCGGTTTCGGCCATGGAGAGGACCACCACCGCACGAGTCGGTCACCGTGTCCCCACTGCATTGACACCTCACCTTGCATGCCTCACCAACGTCGAGTCTGCAGCCACCGCATCTCGGCCAAAGCTCGACCCTTACGTCGAATCGCCTCAACGCCCGTCGCTCCCCTCGACATACGGCCCATGAATCTGCAGCTTCTGGAAGTTTTGTAGACCAAGGGAATCGCCCGCCTTGGTGGGAGTCGGTCCCGCGAATTCTCGAAGCCCTCTACATCGAACCTCCGATAAGTTTTCCTGCCCACGCCCAGCAGCCGACGGTGGCTTGCCTCTGGCTGGTACAGTCTGCACACGTTCAGCCGAGCACGGGAACGATCAACTCGTGAAACCGTGGTCGTCGCCTACGGCCGCATGGAAAGTCTGTGAGGTTGGACGGCATTCGTTTCGCTGCTTAAACGCATTTGGCCGGGGGGAAAAGAAAAATGGCCTCCGCCCACGAGAACGACACGCTGAATGGCGCGGACTCGGCAGATGGACCGGACAGCCAGCCTCCATTGACTCCCATCCCTCTGTCCGATCCGGACAGCAACAACAAAGGGTTCATCCCGTTGGTCACAGTGGTCGGATTTCACCATGCCAGGGGCCCTGAAAATGAGGCTTGGTTTGGCGCTCCAGAGGGCATTGATCCTGCCATCAAATACAACTGGCCATTGCTACCTTTCATGGCGTTGAGTGATGGGGCGCACGCGTGAGTCGGGTGGCAGGCTCTCAAACTTGTTCTTGCCTCTCGGGTTGACTGACTCCCACCAGATCCGAGGAGGACTTTTCATATTTTACACTGCTGAAACCCTCCATTGGCAATGAACCGGCGACGTCGCTGTTTGGCATCTCCTGCACGCGACAGTTGGACTCGTCGCAGCTGATCAACCGGCCGGCTGACGTTACTCGATCCACGGTCCAGAAGGCCGTTGTCGTCATCGCGGACAGCCCGCAATTCTTTGGCATGTTGCGCGAGAGACTCAGCATTGTAACACAAGCCTGGTTCGCGCAGCGTGAATTTACCGACACCGAGATCCTGCGGCGGTTTCAGGAAAGCCTCGCGGATGAGAAATCGAGAGGCGCCTTGAAGGAGGAACGCGACCACGACTTGCATCTGGGGATGAGCTTGCGAGAGCTCATTCATGAATTCAAGTGGCAAACATTGGTGCTACTGAAATGCTGTTTGCTTCAACCAAAGGTGAGTCGGCTTCGAACTGGGCAGGAGCGCCTCGCTAAGAAAGATCAGATGCTCTTCTTTGGGTCCCGGTGCGACAGGCTGTGCATGGTACAGTTTTCCCTGATTTCGCTGATTCCCGGCCTGATCCGAAATCTGGAGGATTGTGCCGATCCGGAATTGAACACAAATGAGAAGAGGCTTGCGCAACCGACTACTTTGCAGAGTAGCAATCGACATTCCCTCTTGACTTTTATGGGCTTGCCACTGCAGATATTCGGCAAGGTAATGAACGAAGGCTATGCAGGAAAAAAACTTGAAGGGAAATTATGTGCGAGCTGACACACTTGCAGGGTGGTTTCTTTGGCCCCTACACACCGCTTCAGCAACTGGATATCTTGGCTGATTTCGGAACCAAATCGTACATTGTCGGCAGCACCAATTCCCTACTGCTGCAGCAAAAGGATCGCTACAGTGACGTCCTCATTAACCTGGATGAAGTCACCATCAATATCACATCACCATCGCTCAAGTCAGCCTTGGCGCTTACTGCGGCGGATCGAAGATGGATCGACTTCTTAACTCAGGAGGTCAATGAGACGTGGGACGATTCTAATCCCAGCCGACCAAAGAATATGCAGTATGTCGGCAGCGAAGAATTTATCCGGTCTCAATTTGAGGCCTACATGCTCGGTTTGCTATCGTCGGTCAAGTATCATAATTTCCTGGTCAGCGCGGGCGAGGACGTGTCGAGTCTTGGAGCCGACAGCGACCCCGCTGCCGATTTTGGACAGGAATGGGTGGAAGCGTGGACGAAGACGGAGAATTACCGCATGTGGAATGCCTACACGGACACGAACATATTCGGCGTCTCGGAGCCAAAGCACCCTTGCGCCGGCGGCCTGACGATTGAGGATATCCAACGGCGGGTGGCGGAGCAGATCAAGGACTTGCACCTGGACGAGCGGCTCGCTCAGGGCCGCGACATGCTAGGCAGGAACATCGCCGCAGGTCGCGAAAAGGCATCGACCATGCTGAACAAGCTTTACTCGGACGTGGAGTATCTGCGAGAGTCGCAACGTCGTCGCGCCGACGACGGACGATCCTCATCGCACGCCGGGTCCAAGCTGCTCGGTGGCGGCGACAAAGGGCCGTCGTACCAGGTCGATCTCGCCAAAGCCCAGCAGACAGTCAACGCGGTCGGTGCGAAAGCCAGCGCCTACATGTCGAGCTGGGCGTCGTGGGCAGGCGAGAAGCGCAAGACGGGCGGTTGGAACACGGCCTGGTCCAAGAAGGGCCACGCGGGCGTCAACACCACCAGGTCGTCCGGCCCATCATCGCCCGTTGTCCCCATTGACAAGGACTATCAAATTGTCAGTTCGCCGGCCTCACACATGTCCACGTCGACAACCACGTCGACCGATGATCATCAGGCCCAGACTCTGCACGGCCCCAACCTGGCATCTTTGAATGAAAGCATCCTCTCCCGAGTCAGCATGAGCAATGACGGGCCACTGGGTTCCTCGTCCACCGTCGCCAGCAGCGCCCGTGATTCCATCCCTGAAAAGGTTGCCCCTGCCGCTGATCCGGCCACAGCCGAGAACCAGCAGCCCTCAAAGGTCTCCTTGACAGTAGCATCTGAACAGACGCCCGCGAAAGCCGCGCCAGCCAACACTGGCTTTCAAACCGAAAACGTGACGGGCTCAGCAAATGAGCCCACCGCGCACAAAACCTCCGAAGCCCCCGCAGACTCGCAGGACAAGCAAGTATCGGCAGCGGCAGCGGCAGCAGCAGCCGCCGCCGCCGCCGCCGCCGCCAAGCACGATAACAACGAGGAAGAGGATGATGACAATGAGGACGAGACATCACTGTCCTCCGACCACGCAACCATGGAACTGACGGCTGACTTGCAGGAAGCGGCGTCTGCCTGGGCCGAAAAGCCCATCTAGCTTCTGCACGTTGGGGAGCAATTTGACGACTGAGAAAAAAGAAGGCAGGCGTGGGAAACGAGAGGACCTTTTCTCTTTTATCGTGTAGTCGTCATGACGTTATGTGTCTGTTTTTGGATGCCGCCGTTTTTAGAGCGTTGACACGATCCTTCACGAGCGCGTTTTTTTCCCCTTCTTCTTCTTCTTGTTCCTCCTCCTTCTCTTTTCTATTTTAGCTTGTTCGGGGCGCAAGATAGATATAGACACTTTGCCTTTCCTGACGGTCTTTGCAATGCGCACGGATACTTGAAAAACTTGTGCGAGACAAAAAGACTGCTGTTGCTCTCTGTGACTAGCTAGATTGACTTGCCATTGTCCCCCCCGGCCGCGTGTGCTTCTCCGAGATGTATTTGCCTTGAGCGGGCAAGCGGCAGCTTCGAATGTACGCAGGCAGGAAGCAGCAGTAGTAAGTATTTGGAGCAGGAGTCGAGTGAGCCCCGAGTACCAATATGAAGAGTGATGCATTTTTTTCTTCTTGATGCTGAAACTGAGCGAAAGGCTATATATATATATAGTCAAAAGACACAGAGAGAGAGAAAAGAGCAGAAAACTTGGGTGCGCGGCGGAATAAAGCAAGAGAGAGTTTTCAAACTTTTTGGACATTGGAGGGGGGGAAAGAGAGCAATCGCGCGCCAATGAGCACGCCCAGCCAGCCGGCCAGCTGCCCGAGACGAAACACAAACATCCCCATTTCCTTGCATCATGATGGAAAAAAAAAAAAAGTCTCAATTACCGGAACGCTACAGGTGCAGGCAAAATGAAACCTCAATGGATAGCTCCTGTTATTTCGCCATCCTGCTGCCGCGGTGCCACCAACCACCACCACTTCTCCCTGTCCAAACCATGCACCAACCTCACGTATTTTCCGGCTCTTGTCCATGCAACAAACAGCCCTCTGTGTGTCTGTCTGCACTGCACCACCGGCCTTTGACAATCAACAAAAAAGTAGTGACATCGTCCCCGCCCCATGGTGCTGGCCGCGCACGCACCCCTTGCAGCCGCTCTACGCCGGCATGATTCGTCGCGCATCTTTTCCATTCCTTCGCATTTCGCCGAGATTCCACCAAGACCTGCTCCGAGGACAAAAGTATCGACGCCATGACTCTTCGAGAAACAAAGAATGACCATATCTTTGTACCAATGATGCTGAACCAGAAACGCGGTGTGTCATAATACATGGCTTGTGGACCGTTGACACCAGCAGACTATGCGAGATATCCCAAGTCATCATCGTCGAGGCGCTCGAGATACTCCTTGTCTAGAAGAATCTCAATGCACTTCTTGATGTCGCCGACCTTGGGCACAAATCTGGTCCGAATCTGGGCAATCGTCTCGCTGACCAGCTGCGTGTGCTTCATCTTCTTCCTAGCCTTCATGATCCTGACTATAGCCGACTGCGCAAGCATGAGCAACACGAATAAGAACGTTGGCGTGGGCATGGCGTGGGTGTTACTTACCTGAAGCACCAGTTTCCGGTCTTCTTCGATCGTCTTGTTCGTCTCTACCTCCTCTTGCTTGGCCTCTTTGATGCCTCCTAGATTCAAATTGACTCGAATCTTCTTGCTCTTGAAGTCGTAGTTGAGCTTGAATGTCTTTCCCGGACCAGCCTTCTCTCCCGCGCCGTCAGCTATCAAGAGCACCTTTGCCTTGAGGATGACGGCCAATGCTTGGTCCAGCACCTCACTGCTGAGCTGTGTGGCACTGAGCATGTCCTCGTACGTGCACGTATCCCCTTCGTTGAACAGGAGCAGGATGGCCATTTGGTAGATGGATACCTGGAACGTGAAGGGTGTCTTGCTGCTCTTGCAGTATCCGGTCCGAATCTCGCCCTTGCATAGGTGCCACAGCCATGTCAGCTTTCGGCCGTCATGCTTGTGCTTGTAGAATCGAACAAAGCGCTCAATCTCCGACGCGATCTCCGTCGGAGGATGGAAGTTGGTGCTTGGTGGCACGAGCGGCCAGAACCCTGTTCCCAATATGGAGAAGGTCGAGTCAACAGCGTTGGACGATCCGACACTATTTAGATGGTCGCGGAACTCCTTGTTCAGATCTTTAGATATTTGCATATCCTGGAACATGCGCTGGAGCTTGTTGGTATACTCGAAACCACACGCCTCCTTCAGTTTGCTGATCATGCTGGTTTCGGCATCGTCCGAGGACGAATTGCTGTGAACAAGTCGCCTGGCGAGCATGCGAGAATAGAATTTTTGGAAAACATCCTTGTCTTCAATGTATTTGAAAACCGTCATGATCTGGCTCAGCGTGCGCTCCAAATCGGCCTCTTCAATGCTTGCGCTGCTCTTGCGCAGCAAAACATCCGTGTACTTCGCGAGAAGCTCCGGAGACTTGTTGGAGCTGGATTTGCATACTTCATTGCGGTTGACGAATTCCCTGCACGCGTTGTCCAAGGACCTCGTAAACTCTGGCTCATCGTCGAACGCGTTTTTCACCAATAGCTGGTATTGAGAATGCACCTCGAGCAGTGCATCCACGTAGACTTTTGGCTCCAGCTTGTCACCCTCGGAAGATTGGACTTTCTGGATGGCGGCGAGGCCAGCCTTGCGGACGTGGTTCTCGAACCTCGTTCTCAATGGCTCTAGGCCATCCGGTATCCTAGACAGGAGCTTGTACATCCTGGCCATGTCTTCTTCCCTGTCATTGTCCAACAGAACCTGGAATTCCTCTCTGAGAAGAAGAGAGTGGTCGGCAATGAGGGCGACATGCAATACCCTTTTCAAATTCATCGCTATGTCTTGATGCAAATACTTTTTGACTCTCTCTTCTTCTTCGTCCAGACGGGCTTCCGCCTTTTTCATGTATTCGACGACACTGTTTTCGGCAACAAACTGCTTCGACTCAGCTTGGTAGAATTCCTGTGTGGCTGCCAGAAAAGGTCGCTCGAAAGAGAACCGATAAACGTCCAGAGTCGCTCTTGCAGGATCAGCCTCATCTAGACCGAGTGAAACGAACGAGTCAACAACTCGTTTAATCTGGCTGTGCTCGATCGTCTCGCCGTTTCTTTGCTTCTCAACGAGCTTTAGGACGGCATCCATGACCTTGTTTGACACCCGCTCAAAGAGAACTTTGCGCCACTGGACGAGGTGAAGTGTATAAACGTCGTAGACATGCTTTTTGCCCTCGTCGATCTCCCTCTTGACCCAGTGGCGGTTCAGATAGCGGAATAGGTGGTGGATGTACTTGGCAGCAACGGTGTACCGACTCCATTCTTTGATATAGTACCCAAGCAACGCTTCCTCAGTGTGTGATCTCGAGTCGATAACCAGGCATTCGAGGTGTTTGTTCAGGTAGGTAATCAAATTATTGTACAATTCTTCACCGAGAAGATGGGCTAATGCCCAAGGAACAATCGTCAGCGTCAAGTACGGGAGCAATGCGCACACGAGGGGGGCGCCTCTCCATGGCGAATGGATCATTCAACGTACCGCCCCGCTGAGTCGCATTCATGGCTGGGTTTAAGCCGACATGCTTTTGTGACGTGCAAAAATTGTGTACGGCGCTTTCCGTCGCGCATGTCAACACCAGTTCTTCCAAGGGGAGGGGATCGAAGCGAGTCTTACGTATACACCCCCATGTACATCTGCATGTCGATGCCTTGTTCGAGATCGATCATGATTCGCGTGATGCCTGCTTGTAGATACGTCCACCTAGAAACCGAGGTCAGCGTTCCAAATCAACAGGTGTGAGGCCTGATGTCTCACGTTGCTCCTATATCCTCTCGGTTTGGGACCGGCGGCATCTGACTGGGGCTAGCCAGTCTTGTCGTCATGATGGCGTTTGACAATGCTCGATATTTACAAAGGGCAAGATGAGAATCGGTGGTCGAGACAAAGATTCGCCTCGAAGCAGGGACGGGTGTCGTGAGACGGATGCTGTCTATGGGCCGAGCCGCCCGTCTGGCGATGCTCTGTCCAGCGAGTACGGGAAAGTCAGGACAGAGCTCCGAGCGCACGCTGGCTCCCGGACAGACGATTTCGGGAGGACAAGGCGACAACGGAGGCTGAGCAGCCGTGAGAAGTCAGCATGTGGTTGGTGCTGCACGTTGGCGCGTGAGCAGCAAGGTGCATCGATGCACGAAGCCAGAGAGAGCGTCGGTACTGCTCACGGCCGGGCTCGGTTCGAAGAGAATGCAGAGCGGAAGAGAATGGGAGTCTTGAGGAGCCAGGGTATCGGAGCGGCAAGCGGGAAACAGGAGCACGAGCACGGGCGCGAGGAGGAGAGAGGGAGGGGGGGAAACGGAGAGGGAATCGTTGTGATGATGACGGGCAGAGGCTCAATGCGAAGTGGCAGACAGACTCGCAGTGGTAACGGGTCCGGCTAAAGTTCTCAAGACGGCCAGCATACAGACTACAAATACAGTGGGTACAGGTAATTCCGAGTCGCTCATATCGAGGGGGGGTATCAGTACCAACACACAGCATGATCAAACGCTGCTTGCGCCCGCAAAACCCGATCAATTAAAATGGCACTCTAATCTATGATTAAATAGCAAATTCTCTATTAATTGGTGCAGCTAGTATTTGGTGTACTAGCCTTGTGCGTTGATTGTAGCCTCGATCCTGTGAGGCATTGTGTTAATCAGGTTCTGCAGCATTGCCTGCCTAAAAGCCTCCCAGGCCTCTACAGCAGCCCTTTTGAGTAAATTAAACATGCTCATGTTATTTGGCATGTTTTCTAGCTCAGGATAAAGCTGAAGGATGTTTTCCTTTAGCAATGACCGAAGGTTCTCGATGGGGTTGAGGTCGGGCGAGTACAGGGGCCAATCCATTAATTCAATGCCGTTCTCGCGACCCTAATTACGCAGCCAATTCTGCACTAATTAACTCCTATGAATAGGAGCATTATCTTGCATAAAAGTATTACTAAGCTCTAAGATTGTGGGCAATTCTGATTACAAAGTACTGAGTAATTGCCGTGAAGTGACGCCGTTACGGGGAGAGTCCGGGTCGCCCGGCATAACGCACAAGGTTGTGCGTTTAAAAGCGCTGAAAGCGCCCCAGAACATCATTGAATTACGGCCGCGTGGTGGCTTAGGCTGAACCTTATTTCCTTGAAGTCTCTTGTTTTAAACTTAATTAATGGTGACATTATTAAAGGAACACAGAGGCGCTACTATCACTTATAGGCCGGGCAAAGCACCACTTTGTTTTTAAGCCCTCGCCACGGGTAAGTAAGACTTCGTCTGAAAAAATTACACGTCTCCAGTATGAGATCGGCTTCTGAGAATGTCGCTGTGCAAATGCTAGGCGTAAAGCTGCACGTTTAGGCGTTAATTTCGGGCGTCGAAGTGCCCGTTTATGTTAAACACCTTGTTTCTTAAGGTATGAAGTTAAAGTCGTGATTAAATAGCGTAGAGCGGCTTGTTAAAAAAGCTAACGGTTCTGAATAAAAGGGTTGTTATTAATAATTCGAATGATAACCCTTTTATCTTGATCTGTTAATTTTTTGGGCTGCCCTGGGCGTGGTTTATCACGACCCTTGATCTGTTCATTATAGCGTGTCGCGATGCCGTGGATGCTGCCTTTTGGAACACCCTCTTCACGGGCGATCTGGCTAGCGGAAAAATCCTTTAAATAGAGCCGCCATACTCTGCCCCTTTTATGAGGACTCCAGTTCTTAGTTTGAGTGGCCCGGGGCATTATAACGCGAGAAATCGTGTGTTGAAGTTAAAAGGTTCTATTGTTGATCGACCCGATCGGGTATCTTGACGCGTTTTTGTTGTGGGTGACTCGGAATTACCTCGGACCCACTGTACATGCAATTCGCTCTCCCCTCCAGCCCCACCCAACTTGCTAGGCCAGGCCCATGCTCCACAGTGTCCTCACCGGCCAGATAAAGTCGATCGTCGTCACATTATGCTTCAGGTACAACAAATTTGACAGGATTTCCCCATATGCTTCCGTTCCTCATTCCAGAGACCACAAACCGAGTGGCCATCTTCCAGACGACCAACCTCGGCAATCACACCTTCGATTCGTCCTTGTTCTCCGCACCTCCTCCCAAGAGCTTGACTGTTCGAAAAATGTTGATGGTGAAAGTCATGGACCAGGAAATGAGGCCGAGAAGCTGGAATGAAGCCAGGGCTATCGACAGCCGCACGAGCGGTGTCTGCTTCGAGCTCTGATATATGAAGCTCTCAAATGCCAGGGCCGTGCTTGCAGACTTGAATATGATGAAGAAGAGGTCCAGCAGGATCAGCGACATTTTGGACATGGCTGACCGAAGGCCGAGCGGTTTTCCCGTGTACTCATCCCATATCATGTAGCCAATGTAGGGAATGGCCACGCAGTCCACGACAATGGCCACCACCGATTGCGTTCGCTCCGCACTAACGTGCTGCAGATTGTTCTCCAGACTGTAGATTCTTGCGGCGATCCCCAGCGCGAGAAGGGACGTGACCATGACGCCTAGGCGGAAAAGAAGAGGAGACAGTGGGTGCCGCATTGTGCCATTGGCGATGCGCTTCGTCAGAGCAATGGTTTTCCGCCTGCCCTTGGCCCGTCCGTCCGTATGGTGAAAGCGAACTTTCATATCCTGGTTGAATGTTGGTTGTAACTTCTCGAGGGTCTGATACTCGACGATGCGCGACTCTTCGTTGGCCCTCCGCCCCCAGGACGACGAAGTGATAAAGTCTCGCCACGACATGACGCCCTGTTGCGCAACGGGTTTGTACTTGGATACAATGACAGGCTCTGCGGAGCGCAAATGATCCCACTTCCTGCCCCGCACAGAGCCACGGCCGTATCGCAAGAGGTGAGGAAGTCGGGACTGGGCCGTCTGCGCCGGACCCAGCGACGGGTCGTCGCAGCCGACAAAGCCATCTCTGGACACGCGGCGCTGTGGTTCGTTGGGGACGGCGTTGCTCTGATGCTGTACAATACGCGTTGGTGGTTGGAGGAGTCGAAGCTGTTCCTCGCTCGCCGGGCCGTACCTCTCTTCGTAGGAGTCGATCCAGGCTAACACGAGCATTTCACGTCAGACCAGGTCTTTGTCTGCATTTGCGCCGGGCTCTTACGTGGTAAAGACCTCGGAGGCCGTTGGCGTGAATGAGTGTTGCCATTGCAGCTGTCCGACATGGACGCCTTAATGGGCGCGTCAGACGAGCACGAGTCTGCACCAGTCCGAGTTGGCGACAAGGAAACGGCCGCATTAGAATCCAAGTCAGCCATGGCTGATGCAGTCGAACCCCGGGGCTCAATGTAAACTCAATTCAACGCCATGTAGCAGCTTCGCATCGTGGTCCCTGCTTGCGGCCAGTGCTCTTGTCTAATGTCGGGGGAGGGTCTGCTCAGGAATGTCGCCGCGCGACTGTGGCGGCACGGAAAATGTGCGTGCAATGCGATCACGAAAGGGACATTCATCGGTCAAGAGCTGCCGGCGCAGCTTCACTGGTAATAACAAGCGACGGGAGAATAATGAATTATTATGACAACACGGGACGCTAGATCGTCACCGGGTGGCGTCCAGTCCCCACAGGGAGCGAGCGGCCTGTGATCTCGGGCGCGCCTGCACTTTGTTGCATCCCTGTCACCTGATCGCACGAGGTCTCTCTACGCTCAAGTTCAGGAAGGTGAAGACGACTCGAGAGGCGCACCAATGCAATGAAGCAATTTCAACATTGGAATGCATAGTGCAGACGATAGGTACCTCACTGTGGGATTGAAGCTGCCTCCATCAACTAGACCATGCAACCTGGTCTAAAAGCAAAGAGCTGCAGACTTCAATCCTTTGCCCGGGGAAAGTCGGACAGCAACGCACACTACAATACCTCCGCGGAAAGGCCGCCTCAAGCAGAGCCAGGCAAGCGCTCAGCTACACCCAGTGCAGATGTATACGTCCCGAATCGCCAGGAAATCGCGGCATCCGCCAGACTCCCGGTCCCTGAAACCGACCCGAGACCTCTGAGCAGCCCTGGTCGGATCAAGAGCGAGCTGGTGGAAAAGCTCCAGGAGGCTGAGCCTCTGGCAAGACGTGAACGTTTCTCTTCCGCCAGACTCGCGCCCGGAAAAGCCCATCTAGACATCACAGAAAGCCACCATGACGTGTTCGGTGGCTCACAGCTCGACGAGGGTTTCATGAACTCCGGTCTCACGTCACCTGCGAACGATTTGGAGGCTTTTATTGATAGAAAACCCCAGAGGTTCCCCGAAAGGCAAGGCCAACGATTGCACCGAGAGAAGATGACCGGGCAAGTCTCTCATTTCGTGCCCTTGAACTTTGCCGTATCAGAAGATGGCAGGATGTCGGTCGTTCCAACCGTTCATCGATACCAGTCTTCGCACATCAAAGACGGCTTCAACAGCGGCGATGTTCCTTACGGTCCAAAGCCGAGCCACGTGCCCGTCACGGCACAGACTCACCCCAAATCGGTCGCTCAGGGACCAGCAAAGCTGCCGATGCGCGGCGTTCGGATAAGCCGCGCGCAGTCTCTGCAGTCTCGCGCCTTGACGGCCCTGGAACCTGACTTCAAGCCCCAACTGACTGATATTGTTGACGAGTCTTGGGAGGTCGGGAGCGAGCGAAGAGCAGAGGAGGCTGTCCTGATAGAAGATTCGGACGATGAATCATCCCTTTTTGACCGTCACGATGGGCGATTGGCCACACCCAAGGCAAAGAGGCAGTTGGGGCTTGGGGGAAGGCGGACGCGGACCACGGCTAAACCGGACTTGTCAGTCCGTGCCGACCCAATGAGGGACAGGAAAAAAAGACGACAAAGCTTGGACTACGACGACAAGATGCTGAGTTCAATGACGTCTCGTGACTTGCAAGATGAGCCTTTCGACGTTGTCCCGCCGCTGCAAGGATCAGGTGGTCACGATGCCTCCGACTCCAAGCTGACTACGAGACTCGAACAATTTCAGCAGCGTTCAGAAGCGGAACAGCATCAGTTTTTTGCGAACATGTCCATGGAAGAATGGCACGACTCGGGCGACTGGTTCGCTGACCAATTCTCCGATATCATGAAGCGTCTCCAGGCGGCCAGACGGAAGAAGCGCGAAACAATTCAGGGCTTCGAGACGGAGGCCTTCCAGAGGGAAGAGGTCATCAGATCAAGGGTTGACGCCATAGACCGGAAATTACAAAAGATGAAACAAGATGGGCAGCGCGTTGTGGGGGATAAGGCTTTGTAGCGTTCCACCCGCACACTGGCGTCGGGGATGAAGAGGAAGGTGCTCAAAAGGCTGTCATGTCATGTGTTGTTCAATCTCTTAAGACGCCTCTCATTTTCGGAACTGCATTTGGTGTATTTGGAGGCCATACGACCTCGAGCATGGCGTTGGGAGAATGTGGGAGCATGCTGAAACTTTGCTTTGCTTCGTCTTGATGAGCTCAAGGACGCGAACAAGAGAATTTCGCCCTGAGCATCTTAAATCGTAATCACTTGCTTGACTCTTCTCTCACGATCGAGAACTATGCGAAGCTGACACTGCTGTCTGTGGGCAAATATGCCACTTCTCAATCCTTCGGTATACAGCTCATATGCCGGATAATATCCGTCCACAAATCTGACGACCTGTTCTGGCGTCATGCCCGCCGTCTCGTCACGCTTTGCCCTGCGCAGCGAATCCTCCTGCTCCTGCCGCCAGGCATACACGTGCGCCGTGTCTTCGGAATCAAGATGGACAAAAGCGTCAAGCAGGTCCTCGAGAACGGCGACGTACTGTGCCAAGTTCTCGTTGATGAGCAGCAGGTGCTCGAGCTTGTGCTGTCGGAGCGTGCGGCTCGGCGCCTCCCATTTCGCGCGTACCTGCTCCGGAGAGAGCGGCTGGAACCCCACGGCCCAGCCCTCCAGAATGACGACCTGGACGGTGGTGCACGGGTCGGTGACGATGGGCCATTGTTCGCGGGGGACGCGGTCGCCGCGTCCATGGAAGAGGCTCTTGTCGTAGCGAGGAATGGGCACGTCGATGCTCTGCGTCGATGGCGACGGTGATGTGAGTGCCGAGAGGGTGGCTTTCAGAAGCGGCACGTCATGGGTTCCTATATTTCTTCCAACAAACAACACAAGATGTGCGTCGTGTGCCCCATGAGCATTTTTTTTTCTCTCATCACACAAATACAGCATCCGCGCGAACTATTTTTTTTTCATGATTTTTTTTCTTCATCGCATCACATGGCATTTCATCTGTCCCCTTTGCCCTCTGGATTCATACGGTGAAGCGGGGGAGGGAGGGGGGGAATAAGGAGAGGAGCGTTTGTTTCTTCATTTGTTTTTTTTTTTTTCCCTTTCTTACCTGGTTCTCCGCGATGCTGCAGAAGAGCATTGTCGGGGTTGTCCCGCGCCAAGCGCACCTGGTCCGCGTTTGTGAGGTAAAAGTCATCGAGGCTGAGCACGAGCGTCGAGATGCCGTCGTCGTGTTCGAGGCCCGCGGCTAGCGATGCAACGAGGGTCGATTTGCCGATGCCCTGCACGCCGTTGAGACCAATCACCAGAGGACGGCGACGGCCGAGTGCCGAGGCGCCGCCGTTGTGAGCTGTGAGGTGCTGCTTGATAAAGGCGAGGCAGAGCTTGGCCTTGTCCTTGTCCTCCGCGACGACTGGCAGTGACATCGGGGAACTCTTTCAATTCCAGAGTCTAAGGAGAGACAAGGCGAGGCAGGCAGGCAGCTTGGCAGTGTCGTGTCGGGGGTTTGAGGCGCAAAAGGCAACGAGGGAGGTGGGGGATGAGATGGGATGTCATGGTGGGGTGAGGCAGACACACCACGCTCGCTCTCTTGGCATCAACACATGAAAACTCATGTGTCGATGTTGACTCCATGGTCGGTCTACGACCCATAAATGAGACGCTTCGTACTGTAGTACGGAAATGCGAACCTGCTGCCAGTTGTCTTGCCTCGACCACTCAGAGGTAGGGAGGTAAGTCCGCCAATATCGAATGAGAGGGTACAGACCGGCTCATGGCCGCATGTTCGCGTCGACGGCATGGAGTGCTGTCCCGCGTCGTATCGCACCAACTACGGCAGTCTATCGTCATGGGCATCAATTGGAAAGTCCACCTTCGCCTTGACAGAAAGAGAGACCTTCAAGACCTTTTTTAAAAGAAATAAAAACTTAGTTTTATTGTTACAAATTAACACGAGGCCGAAATCCCCACATCACTGAGAAAGGGCTGTGAATAAGTATGCATGAAGAAAAGTCCTGGTGCAGCATGTAGCCAACGATTTCAACCCGAGGCCATGGCATGAGACGGCACAACCAGCTACTACCGATAGCGATACGAGCGCAAGCCACGATCGCGACACGTCTAATCTAGAACTTGGGGGGAAAAGGCAGGAGGCGCCTCAAAGAATCTGCAGGATGCAATTTGAGACTGACAAATGGCGGCCACGCCGGCAGAAAGGTTTTCGTCGTTCAGGCGCCGCCGCCGGTCACATCTAAAGGGGCACTTCGTCCTTAGTGCCTGACACTTTACTCTATTGCGAGGAGCTGGGTGAGACTTTCTGTCCCTCCCTCAAGGAGGCTCCCTTTCCAACAAGACGGCCCCTGTGGAGAGTGAATCCAGCGCTGGCGCTAAAGGCGAGCCTGATGGCGCTGTGATGATGCTGATGTGGGTTTTGGAGATAGGAAATTCGCCAAACATCGATCGGTCGGGAGCAATCGCAGGCACGGCAGGCGCGCTCGACCGCTTGTCAATCAGACCGCCGCGTGACCACAACCATTGGCAAGTCATGACCGCCGAACCAACGTACAGTGGGCGCGAGTCAGACGAAACGTGCGTAGGATAGACGAACGTGGGATGAGACGGCCGATTTTTTCTGCAGGGTTTGGGTTAGAGGGCTTCGGATGGCGCCACAAATCGCGACAACGCTCGAAACGTTCATGTGAACCCCATTTCGTTTCGAGGGTTGGGATGCTGTCTCATCCAGAAACCGTGAAGAAAGAATTACGTTAGTCTCGTGTGCGGCGTCGCAAGGCCTCAGTCAGGTACGGACGCAAATGAATACGAAGGAGGAAAAGATGAAGGACAGAAAGATGACGCCCTGGCATATACGTGACAATGCACTCAGACCTCGGGTTCGCGAATCAGACCAGCTTGTGTGGTCCCTATAAGCAAGTCGAATTAATACAATGACGTTGTCCGAGCTCCTGTCCGAACTCTGGCCACGGTACGACGAAGGACGTCAATTTCCGTCAAGTCGACAACGACTCGCATGAGGTTTGGGGCAGCATCTGTGAGACTCGGGATGGAAGAAGACAGGCCGGGCCAAAGTCGTGACGCTCTGTGCTTTGCTTCGAACAAGGATAGACTGGCACCGCACCGATTCGGCCTCGTGCTGGACATGGACAGACAGCACACCAACCTCCGTGAGCAGGCGGACACGGACAGCGAGAGCTGCTGAGGATTGCTGTCAGAGGTGCGTGCGACTCCGCAGGCCTGCATATCGAGGGCTGGAGTGGCTGCTGATTATTTTTGGATTTGGATTCGGATTCCTGATCAGTCAGACCGGCCAAGTTTGGTGCTGGCGCTCGCTCGCTCACTCAGCACGACGGCGTAGACGCAGATGCAGATGCAGATGCAGATGCAGATGCAGATGCAGAGGCAGATTAGATTGCCTTGGTGCTTCGCCTCGTGCGCGCGAATGCTCCTTCCCACCCAAAGGCCATCTCGAGCTGCTGCTACATACCACGGGGCAGATGGCCCAGATGAACGGCTCAACGACTGCGCGCTCTCATCTTAAAGGTCCCAGCCAAGAGCAGGGTGCCCCGAGACCTGTCTCTGATCTCGGCCGGGCTCAGTGTGGCCTGATTCGCCAGCTGGGGCCTTGATGGGGGGGGG